>SMDT01000804.1:0-135038 GCA_005392925.1 Aquilaria sinensis
TTGTTGGGTTTCGGGAGCCAAACAGCGCAGCGGAATTTAACCGAAACCCTCCAGGATCCAAGTGAAACGGGGTAAACCGGGTGTTCGAAAATTTTCATACCTAATTTTCGGTTGAGATCTCTCACTCAACTGTAGAGTCGAATCACAAAACCTGAACAGTTGACGTGTTCAGGCAGCTCTCTATGGTATCCACACGAGCCTCTCGGGATCACCACGCTTCCACCACGTCCCGGCAGATGCGTTTCTCTTGCGCTCGCAGTGCTAGCTTGCGTCCTCCAAGGAATTGCAAGAGAAGAGTGCGGCTGTCCTTTTTTGGGAGGCTAGGGCAAGGAGACCTGCGAATTTCTCACTTAAAAGTTGTATTTATAGTGAGACTCAACTTCCAGGCCTAATGGGTTTCAAAGCCCTAATCCAATTAGGATTTAATTTCGGGCTTAATAATGGCTCAACTATTTGGCCCCATTATTAATACGAAATTAAAGTGAAACCATAACCCAAATAATTAGCCCATGCACTCTAATGATCCAAATAGCTCTATGTGTGCGACCCAATAGGCTCTTATCCACGTTGGCAATGATCATAAATCACATTTATGATCATAAGCAATGAGCGGTGTCTAGCAACACATCATTGCTACCCAAGTGACAAGATTGTCGATGATTCGACTAAACCTTTATGATCATCACCGATATATGCCATTGTCCCTTTGTCCAAGATATCAAGACTAAGCACGAGACATGGAATGTGTCACTCTCGTATAGCCCAATCTTTGGTTTCTTGATTACCGAGTAGACCAACTTAAACTGATGACATTGATATCGTATATCAACTCATCCGAGCATGGCCATGCATTTTCTAAGTCTCACTCTATCAAGGGGCCCGAAGATATCACTCCCGTTACATAGGAGGGACAAATCCCATCTTGATCATACAAATCCCTCCGCATGATATGTGACATACCCAATGACCTCCTTCAAGTTCACTCAGTTACGAGCAACAATACCCGAGAAAAGGTGTGATCATACACCTCGGGAGATAGCCGAAGAGCTCCGAGCCCGGCACGCCAGGAAAACCCCGAGGACACTACTCGCCCCCCCAAGGTTGTGAACAGATCGCCTTCGGAAAAGCGGCACCAGACATAGCGAGCCGAACATGATATCCCCGAAGGCGGAACTCCCTGAAACTGGGAACCCCCGAACTGAGGGCTTGTTTCCCGAAGAGGCTCTGTCCGTACCAAAGGACGACCTCACCCAGGGACCTCGGGAGTACGGCAGGAGCATTTATGGAAGCATTTAAGGAAGCCTCTGACACATCCATTCGCAGACGCCACAATCCGCCTCAAAAGGCGCACTGCCACGCTGACGCCATCAGAATCACATCATGGCCCGTCTCAGCACATGGCTCAAGGCAACCTGCTACCAGCTATCTGTCTCCTACGCCCAGAAATTCAGGAACATCCGACCGAACACGTGTCGCGATCTGAACGGGCTAGGCACTCCTATAAATACCAGGAATTAATACTTGGCAGGAGGTTGGTTGGAAAAAAACAACACGCTCCCACACTCTGAGAAAATTAGCCGGGTTGTGCGAGACTCTTCTGCCCTTTGTTTTCGGAGGCTCCCCCCCCGGAAACACATTCCAGGGGCCTCCTAACCCTTTGTTTCTGGACTTTCAGGCACACTCCCTTGGGCGAACCATCCTCCAGGCGTTCTTCCTCCTAGAAGTCTCTCCACCAGTCATCATGACTCTAAACGTTGAGGCCCCCGGCCATCATTTGGCGCCGTCTGTGGGAACCCGCTCTGAGATCGCCGTCGTTGAAACTCGGCGTTCTAAGGACAAGGGGCTCCCAAAGTCCCCGTCCGCGCCTGAGACACAACCGGCTGCTGAGCAAACACTCCCAGAGATTTCTGTGCCCGAGGAAGATCGCCCTCTAGTAATCACTATGAGCTTCCTGAAAGACTTTCAGCATTCGGTCGTGTCTGAAATGACACAGCAGATCGACCGAAGGTGGCCACAGCAAGCACAGGCCCAGAGACCTCCCTCACCAGGACGCCCTCGGGAGAAAAGCCCAAAGTCTACTCATTGCAGTTTGGGAAGCGGAGATCCGCGCGAAGAATCGTCCACAGAAAATACTCCCCTCGGGAAACAGCCTGTGGGGCAGAAGAGGTCTGAGCGACCGAGGGTCTTGCAGCAAAGAAGTTCGCTGCCTGAGGCGAGGTCCCTGTCCCCTCAGTGCCGAACTCGCTCCCCGAAGAGGCATCGGAAATCTCTCTTCCCTGAAGTAGGGCCTAGTGCCACAGTGCTTATGGAGAGGATATTAGCACGGCTAGATAGGGTGGAGAAACAAATGGCCAGAAAACCCGTTTGGGCAGACTCTCGGGAACATTCTGCGAAGATGTCTCCCCATTCATTCAGGCCGTTGTTGAGGCAGCTATGCCAGGTGACTTCAGAGTACCTTGGTTGGAGATTTATGATGGTCGTACTGATCCAGTGGCCCATCTGACGAAGTACAGACGCAGCATGATAATGCACGGTGCTGACGACGCTACTATGTGCAAGTGCTTCGAAGTCACCCTCACAGGGCCAGCAACTGCTTCGTACAATTCACTGCCCTCAGGGACCATTACTGAGTTCCATGAGTTGTCCAAGGCCTTCACACAGCAATTCATTGGGAGTCGACCTACTGCGAAGATGCCTGTCCAGATGTTCGACATAGAGCAGAGGAAGGGAGAAACCATCCGAGACTATGTCGAAAGATTCAATAGGGAAGCTCTGAGCATCCCAGACTTCCGGCCCGAAATCCGCATTCTTGCCATGACACGGGGCCTTCGGCGAGACTCACAGCTATTCTACGAGTTCTCAAAGGACCCCCCGGAGACCCTCAGAGAATTTTACCGAAGGGCAGAACAGCACATGACCGCCGAGGAACTAAGAATGGCAGGGCCGAAGCCCGATCACCACCGCGCCGATGGGTCCAATCAGCAAGCTCGGCATCCGACCGAACAAGCAGGACGACCTCGGAGGATGCGGGGAAGGAAACCCCAAAGTTTCACACCATTGAGCACTACACGGAGCAACATTCTCATGGCGCTGGAAAGGCAAGGGACGCAGATTCGGCGACCAAGGGCCATGACCGCCGATAATAAGAAGAATGCAAAAAAGTTCTGCCAGTTTCATCGCGACCACGGTCATGAGACCGAAGATTGCTTCCAGCTGAAGAAGTACATAGAGTCGCTGATAAAGCAGGGCCAACTTCGGAAATACCTGCGGATGCCATCCCCGAAAGGCAGAAAAGTGGAGGAAGAAAGGGCCGAAGATGAGGACTATGACTCCGACAGGCGGAGAAACCGAAGTCCAAAAAGGCGCCCTCCACCTCCGGCAGGGGTTATCCAAACAATCACCACTGGGCTCCCATCCTCGGAAAGAAAGCGGAAGGCCAGAGAAATTGCAGTCATGGAATATCAAAATCCAGCAAAGAAGCTGGCCCGCAAAAATGGATCCACCATCGTCTTCCCCTACGACGATCCGCTGCTGATCATGGCGAGGATAGGGAACTGGGACGTCAAAAGGGTGCTACTTGATGACGGATCAAATGCGGACGTCCTATTCTCGCAATTACTGCTGAGCTTGGGCATCTCCAGCAGCGAGCGTAAGCTAGTCACCTCGCCCACCTTCGGGGTCGGACCATCCGAACTGCCCATTCTCGGATGGATCGACCTCCCACTGATGATGAGAGGGACTTCGGTAGACGGAGCAGCTGAGTTGTACGCCTCCACAATGGCGAGGTTCATCGTCATGGACGTCCCGTCCTCGTACAACGCCATCCTTGGAAGGCAGACACAGGGAAACCTGCACATTCGCCCTGATGTGAAGTACTTGACTGTCACATTCGCCACCAAGGATGGAGATGCAGAAATCTTCATAGAGCAGGCCGAGGTGAGAAAGGTGTTTGTGAAAGCACGAAAGGCCCCGGCGAGCAACTTCGCACAAACAATGGAGGCAAAGGCTCCAGAAAAAGGCAAAGAAGAAGATCTCGCAAAAGCAGAAATGGAAACAGTAGAACTTATCCCAGGACAATCTACCCGAATAGGGAAGAGCTTGACCGAAGGTGAGAAGGAAAACCTTGTATCCTTTCTGCTGAAAAATAAAGATCTGTTTGCCTACTCGCCGAAAGATATGCCAGGGGTAAACCCTGGCATAATAAAGCATAGCCTCAAAGTAAGCCTGAAAGCAAAACCTGTCCGGCAAAAGAAACGAAGCATCTCGGCCCACAAGAGCAACTTTGTCAAAACCGAGGTCCAGCGTCTGTTAGACGCCGAAGTCATCAGGGAGGTGAAGTACCCCGAATGGTTAAGCAACGTGGTCATTGCCCCAAACGAAGGTAGCAGCAAACTCCGGATGTGCATCGACTTCAGAAACTTGAACGATGCTTGCCCAAAAGACTCATACCCTCTGCCGCCAATAGATCAACTGGTAGATTCAACCGCCGAATATGGGCTCCTTAGTTTCCTAGACGCCTTCTGTGGCTACCATCAAATAAGGATGGACCCCGAAGATGAAGAAAAAACCGCCTTCATCACCGAGGGAGGAACATACTGCTATGTCAGAATGCCCTTCGGGCTAAATAATGCAGGAGCCACCTACGAAAGGTTGATGAACAAGGTCTTTAAAGACCAAATGGGGAGAAACATGGAGGTGTATGTTGATGATATGATAGTCAAGAGCAAACTGCCTGGCTATCACGTTGCAGACCTAGAGGAAACCTTCCAAAAGCTCAGAGCCTTCGGGATTCGGCTCAATCCTGAAAAGTGCATCTTCGGGGTAACCTCGGGAAAATTCCTTGGGTACATGGTATCCGAAAGAGGCATTGACGCTAATCCCGAGAAGATTAAGGCGCTGCTTGAGTTCCGAACTCCTGCCACAGTCAAAGACGTGCAGAGGCTCACCGGAAGAATAACCTCTCTGAGCAGGTTTATTTCCAGGTACGGAGATAGGTGTCGACCCTTCTTCAAAGTCCTCACAAAGGCAGCAAAAATGGAAGGCGACCTCGGAAGGAATGATCGTCCTTGGGACGAAGATTGCCAAAAGGCCTGGGAAGAACTCAAAGTCTACTTGGCTAGCCTGCCGACTCTGCGACAACCTCGGGAGGGAGAGCCCCTCGTTTTGTACCTCGCCGTCACGGAGAAAGCTGTAAGCTCGGTCCTCGTGAAAGAAGAAGGGCCAAAGCAATGGCCAGTCTATTACGTCAGCAAATCCCTGCATGGCGCTGAAGTCAGGTACCCTTTGCTTCAAAAAGCTATATACGCCTTGGTGCTTGCAGGGAGAAGGCTACGACCATACTTTCAGGCTCACCCCATCATCGTTCGAAGTAGTCTACCACTACGGGATGTTATGAAAAAAGTTGATCATTCGGGAAGGCTCTCTAAGTGGTGCATAGAGCTTGGCGAACACGAAATCATATATGAACCTCAGAAGGCCATAAAAGCTCAAGCACTAGCAGATTTTATCGCCGAAATACCCACCACTAAGGAAAGCCATTTGGATCCAAACGGAGGTAAGCTGGAGTGGACCTTGCATGTTGACGGAGCCTCGGGATCCGAACACCAGGGAGCTGGAGTAATTATCAGAGGACCCATCGCCGAAATACCCACCACTAAGGAAAGCCATTTGGATCCAAATGGAGGTGAGCCAGAGTGGACCTTGCATGTTGACAGAGCCTCAGGATCCGAACACCAGGGAGCTGGAGTAATTATCAGAGGACCCGAAGGCCTAGCGGTAAAGAAGGCTATCAACTTCAGCTTCAGCGTCACTAACAATGTGGCTGAGTATGAAGCCCTCATAGCGGGATTACGCTTGGCCAAAAGGATTGGCGTGAGAAACTTAAAAGCTCACAGCGATTCCCAGCTGGTAGTTCGGCAGACGGCAGGAGATTATGGGGCGAAGGACCCAACCTTGGCAAAATACCACGAGCTGGTAGCAAAGCTCATCCAAGAGTTTGACGCCGTACGGATCGAAAATGTACCACGGCGGAATAACACTGAGGCAGATTGCTTGGCGAAGTCTAAAACATACACCGAGGTGCTAGATCACTCGAGCATCTCAGTGCTGAGCATAGTGACCTCGGGAAAAGGATGGAAAGATCCCATAAAGAGATACCTCGCAGAAAATGTGCTACCCGAAGACCTCGGCGACGCTTCAAGATTGCGAAGACGCTCTGGCCGATTCTTCCTAATTGGCGAAGAGTTAAACCGACAGGGATATGCAAACCCGCTGCAAAGATGCGTGGATGAAGAGGATACTGAAATGGTCCTTGAAGAGGTCCACGAAGGCATGTGTGGTTCACATATTGGAACTGATGCCCTTGCGGCGGTGATACTTCACCAAGGATACTTCTGGCTTACCCTGAGAAAGGATGCAAGGCAGTTCGTCCGAAAATGCGGAAGTTGCCAGAGACATGCGAACATCCAGAGGGCACCCTCGGAAATGGTAACCTCGGCAGACTATCCTTGGCCCTTCGCTGTCTGGGGTATAGACCTTATTGGGCCACTCCCCTCAGCCCCCGGAGGCGTGAAATTCTGCGTGGTAGCAGTAGACTATTTCTCCAAATGGGTCGAGGCAGAACCCCTAGCAACTATCTCGGCAAAAGAAGTGCAAACGTTTGTGTGGAAGAACATAGTATGCAGATTCGGCATACCGAGGGTACTAGTGGTTGATAATGGATCCCAATTCATAGACAAAGGATTCCAGGAATTTATCAGCGACCTCGGAATAAAAATGCACTTCGCCCCAGTAGCTCACCCCCAAAGCAACGGGCAGGTGGAAGTATCTAATAGGACCATAAAAGATGGCCTGAAAAAGAGACTGGGGGAAGCAAAAGGGAAATGGCCAGGAGAACTCCAAAGCGTATTATGGAGTTACCGAACGACGCCCCGAAGAGCCACAGGGGAGACTCCCTTCTCACTCGTCTTCGGTACAGAGGCTATTATCCCAATAGAGATAGTTCAACCTTCAGTACGGGTGCAAGTATTTGATGAAGGTGGAAACGACCTCGGCCTCAGAACCAAGCTCGACCTCGTCGGCGAACACAGAGAAATAGCCGAGCTGAGAAGAAAAGCTTTTCAGCAAAGAGTGGCCGCGGCTATAAACTTACGGGCCAGGCCAAAAGAAATCAAGAAAGGAGACCTCGTTCTCCGAAAGGCTGACTTTGCGCCCCGAAGGCCATCCCACGGAGTACTTCGCGCAAACTGGGAAGGACCTTATCTGGTCCTCGCCGAAGTACGAAAAGGCGTGTACAAACTTGGCGATGCCGAAGGCGTAGAATTGAAAAACACTTGGCATTCAGACGCCTTGAAAAAATTCTACGCCTAAGCTTGAGCAGGAAGGAAGTACATATTGTACGAAAAATATTCTAAGTACAGAAGTATCTTGAGAAAATTTCTTAATTGCAGAATTGTACAAAATTCCGCGAAGATGCTCGAAAGATGGGAAAAAACACAGATATGACTTTCCGAAGTCCCTTGAGCCATCACGCTCGGGAAAGATGGGAAAAATCTCTCAGCGGTACTCGCCGTAATAAGCGCAGAGACAGTTTTCCAAAGTCCCTTGAGCCTTCAAGCTCGGGAAGGATGGAAAATAAAAAATCTCGCAAAAGGTTTCTTAAGTCTTTTGAGCGAACATGCTCGGGGCAAAGGGAAATGAAAATTTTTGACTGAAAGGTTTCCGAGGTCCCTCGAGCGAATGTGTTCGGGACAAAATGGAAATGCAAAAAGACTTAGTCAAATTCTTCAGACTTTCCAAAAAGCCTCTGGAGCGAACAGGCTCGGCCAAGGGAAGGTAAAAGAGTTTCTTTGATTGCAGGTTTTCCGAAGTCTCTTGAGCAAATGCGTTCGAGGCAATGAAAATAAAGAAACTTGAAGAAACACTTAGCCAAAAAAGTCTTCATTAAGGAGTAAGCTGCTTTACAATAGAGAAGTGCCCGAAGAAGGAATACAAAATAGAAGGGAAGGAAAAGGGGCCCTAAAATAGCCTAAGGGTTCGCGGCGTCCCGAGAGCCACTCGCTTGCCCGCCCTTTTCCACCACCTTTGGCGCTGGAATTGAAGGAGGAAGGTTCAAATGTTCGACCTTGGACCATTCCCACCGAGGTCCCCCAGGAATGTTTAGAGCCTCTAGAAAAGAGAGGTCCAGATCTGGGAACCTCTGGAGGACTTGGTGCCGAGCAAGGCAGAAGCCGTCCTGAAAGGCAACCTTGGCCATTTGATCAGACTTGTTCTTCTCAAGCTCGAGGTCGTCAAGCTCGTCCTTCAGATCTGCGATCTCCTCTTCCAGCGCCTTTATCTGCTCCTTCCCCTTCGGATCCTTCTTCAAGGACACGACCTCGGCTACAAGGATGTTTTTCTCAGCTATCAGCGCCAGTATGATCTTGTTAGATTCTGACTTATCCTTTAGAAGCTCCTCGTTGGCGGCCAGCATTCCATTTATCTGCTCGTTGAGGTCAGCAATCTTCTGGGAGGAGTCCTTCTCAAGTTCTTCTTTCTCCTTCCGGAACTCCTCCCGAAGGGCAGCAACTTTCTCCTTCACAGCATCCGCTAGCTGCTGGTTTTTGGCGATCAACTCCAGGCGTGTGGCCTTCGCCTTTTCTAAAGTATCTAAGGCCGTAGTTCGGAACACAGCCTCCCTGGCCACCCGAACTCGGAGGTAGCCAGCATACCCCAGCAGCTGCGAAGAAGATAAACGCAAGGTCAGTAAGAGCCAAACACTTAGGAAAAAATTGAAGGAAATAGGTCTGAAGAGTATACCTGAGCAGCATGCTCGGTAACTTTCACGGCGAGATCGTTGTCCTCCGGATAGGTCGCCACAATAGCCTTGAAGGAGGCCTCAGTAAGCACCCCCTTCGAAATTTCCTTCGCCATTTGAGGACAGTCCTCGGAGTACAAATTCATGTCCTCCGTGAACGTCCAGAAAGGCTCCTTTGGTATCTTCCCTTGCGGGATTTTGGCGTCCCGAAGAGCTCGCTTCCGAGCATGTTCGGCCGCCCAGTCAGGGGTAGTCAACTCCCCTGCATGGTAAGAATGAGAAGGAGATTAAAGACAAAGAAGGCAATCCAGAAAAAACAAAGGAAGTACACTTTGTCTGGAAACAAACCTGGTGGAACCTCGACAACGACGTCCTCGGAGTCCTCGGCCTCCTCGGTCGAAATGCCCTTGCCCTTCCGCCTGCGCCGCTCCTCGGCAGAAGGTACTTCTACCACTACATCAAGGAGGGCCTGCGACGCAGTAGGACTTTGGGGAGGGACGTCGGTTGGAGGGACGTCGGCGGAAGCAGGGACCTCGGCCGAATCATCAGGCGGCAAAGTGACAGCAACCTCGGCGTCCTCGTTTCCCTCCCCAATACTTTCCAAAGGGGAGGAAAGAACAGTCTTCTTCGCCTGTTTAGCCGAGGGACCAGCACCAACGGACTTCCGCCTTCGGGAAGCTGCCTTCTTTGTCTGCTCCCCTTCTCCACTTGGCCGGAGAAAAGGGACTTGTAATAGGCGGCAGTCCCGTCGCCCATCTCTGAAAAAGGAGAGAAACATCAGCGTAAGTCCGAGGAAAAAACAGCAAAGGAGTAGAAGATGTCTCACTTTCGACAAGCTTTTCGAAAGAAATTTCCTCCTTAAGAAGCTTGACCAACCAGGAATCCTTCCCGGCGATGGCAGGAGCTGGCATCTTGAGGTCAGTCTTGTGCTCCTTTACCACCTTTAATTCCAGAAGGACCTCTTCGGTCATCAACTTCCAGTTGATTGGAAAAGGGTAAAGGGCGCACGGAGCGACCTCGGGATCCCAGTCAGAGACAGCCCGAATGCGGGCGTCGAAATCCCCGAACACGGGAGCCAACTCTGGGGTCAGCAGCATCCTCGGGTCAACAACGTCCACATCCAGTGTTCCCTGAGCCCATTTGGTCAGAACGTACGACCAGGCCTCGTCCATCTTCAGGAAGAAGAACTTCTGTTGCCACCCCCGCCAGTTGCCACCCCCGCCAGCTATCCTTAGTGGCGAAGGTGAACATGAATTTCTTGCTCCCGGACCCCCGAGGTAGCATGAAATAGAAGCCACCCTTCGGGACCACAGAGACCTTGTAGTACTGCATAAAGATTATGAAATGGGGTTCTATCCCGAAGACGCCACACATGCAGAGGTAGGCGTTAAAATAGCAGAACGAGTTCGGGGGAAGCTGGTTCACAGCAATGCCATGAAATTTGCAGAACTCGCACACCATCTTCGGGGGAGGATACCGAAGACCGGCCTTCAGCTGGGCTCGGAAAACGGTAACCTCCTTACTATGGTTTGAAAAAGCATAATGGCTAGAACGAGGCAGCCTAGTAATGGCGTAAGAGGGAAGAAAGAATTTTTTCTTCCACCTCTCTAACTTTGCAGGGGTGGTGCAACAAGGATGGGCTAAAAGAGGCTGCCAGCTCTCAGGAATGGGCATTTTCGACATGAAAACGAGTTTGAAAACGGAAGAAAACAGTTTCCAGAGAAAAACTCAAAAGAACAGAGGGATCAAAACGCTCTGGAAAACAAAAACCCACCGAAAGATTTGCCAAAATCTGAGGACGCCGTCGTGAAAGTTGGCTGGAAAAAAGCTCTGATTAAGGTAGCTCCGCCACAGAAAGCAAGAAAGTGCAAGAACAGGGGCAAAGCAGAGAAAAGAGCAGAAGAAAAAGCAAAAGGAACTTATGATGGAATGGGCTATTTATAAGCCAGAGGTGGGTAACCGAAACATCGTCATAAGTACCCTTTGGAGGCGAACCGTCGCCGTAACTGCTCTCTGCACCTGAAAAGGCGCGCCCTCTGTAACCGACGCGACTCTCCTCCAATGGCAAAGCGCCACGTGTCAACCGCTGCGCAAAAATGGGGGACACGTCCTCCAAACGTCCCTTGAAAACTGGGACACGTCTTCTGACATCCCTGGAAAACTGGGACGCGCCGCTCAGACTGACACGCTTGGCCAAACAGACCTGCAGAAACAAAGAGCAGGCCAACTCGAGGACGCCAAGAGACAGGCTATGGCCGAACAGCCCATGACCTTCGGGCAAGAGGTGTATCTTCGGCACAGGCTCCGCCTCGAAGACACCAAAGAACAGGCCAAGGCCGAAGAGCCCATGATCTTCGGGCAAAAGGCGCATCCTCGGAACAGGTTGAGCTTCCAAAGAGACTCCCATAAACAACCTCGGAAAGAGATGCAAAACCGAAGTCTTCACTTCGGCTTTCCAAAGGGGGGCATGTGATAGCCAAACGCTATCGCCTCTATCTGGCCGAACTCCCTGCCACAAGAATGGCCAGAAGAAGCTGGCGCTACCCGAGAAAAGGTGTGATCATGCACCTCGGGAGATAGCCGAAGAGCTCCGAGCCCGGCACGCCAGGAAAACCCGAGGACACTACTTGCCCCCCCCAAGGTTGTGAACAGATCGCCTTCGGAAAAGCGGCACCAGACATAGCGAGCCGAACATGATATCCCCGAAGGCGGAACTCCCTGAAACTGGGAACCCCCGAACTGAGGGCTTGTTTCCCGAAGAGGCTCTGTCCGTACCAAAGGACGACCTCACCTAGGGACCTCGGGAGTACGGCAGGAGCATTTATGGAAGCATTTAAGGAAGCCTCTGACACGTCCTTTCACAGACGTCACAAGCCGCCTCAAAAGGCGCTCTGACACACGGACGCCATCAGAATCACATCATGGCCCATCTCAGCACATGGCTCAAGGCAACCTGCTACCAGCTATCTGTCTCCTACGCCCAGAAATTCAGGAACATCTGACCGAACACGTGTCGCGATCTGAACGGGCTAGGCACTCCTATAAATACCAGGAATTAATACTTGGCAGGAGGTTGGTTGGCAAAACACTGCTCCCACACTCTGAGAAAATTACCAGGCAAGACTCTTCAGCCCTGTGTGCTATTACCTTAGCCTTTTTCTCAGGCTCCCCCCCCGGAAAAACACTCCGGGGGCCTCCTAACCCTTTGTTTCTGAGCTCAGAAGTCTCTCCACCAGTCACCATGACTATAAACGATGAGGCTCCACGCCATCAACATGGAATGTGTCACTCTCGTATAACCCAATCTTTGGTTTCTTGATTACCGAGTAGACTAACTTAAACTGATGACATTGATATCGTATATCAACTCATCCGAGCATGGCCATGCATTTTTCTAAGTCTTACTCTATCAAGGGGCCGAAGATATCACTCCCGTTACATAGGAGGGACAAATCTCATCTTGATCATACAAATCCTTCCGCATGATATGTGACATACCCAATGACCTCCTTCAAGTTCACTCAGTTACGAGCAACAAAGGAAAGTATCAAAGTATGTGACTCACATGTAGGGAACCTTGATGATCTTAGGTCGAAGGACTACATATACCATGATCACTATGAGAATCACTTATGACACTCATATAACGATCCATGTAGTGTTCTCATGGTGGATCGGTCCAGTACACAAGTTCTCCAACTTGTACCCATATGTAGACTACATATCTCATATTAGTCTCCACATATGCTAGTCATTATGTATTATTGCAACCCGCTCCACAATAATACTAGACTAGGGACGTTTAAGAATATCATTATTTTAGGGTTACAATTATGTTTGTTAAGTTATGCAGAAACAAAACAACAAACATAATTGTTGGATTAATGCCTTAATAAAATATCATGACTCAATGTGCAAAAATACAATCATCTCATGATTGGCTTTTTGGGCACAACACTAACACTGACCTTATCTATTATTGTTATTATATATATTGCCTGTATCTTGTGTTTTCTATGTTTTCTTTTGTTCACAGGTACATTGCTGTTAAACTGAATTTAGACTTTAAAGTTGTTATTGCCTCTTATTGAGTTTCATTAGAAACTCACCCCCCTTATGTTTACATTTTTGTAGTTCATTTAACTGCTGCTGTGGCTAAAATTGGCTTGGAGTTGAATAAACCTCTCTTCTCTCCTGGCTGATGATTTGGAGACTGAGTCCTGGATTCTGAACTTCTGAGTCCAAGATCCTTAGTTTGATTATGTAGCACTTATCTGTGTGGGTTGAAAGGCTGGTTTGTTACATATTGTACCTGGCATTTGTGCCATGTATCAAAATTGTGTATAGGCTGTAAGGCTGTTACTTTGTACCCAATTGTTGAACATTAACTTGGGTAATAAAGATGTTTTCTAGGTGAATTTTTAGAAATCAATTTTGTATTTCTTGTTTAATGAAACTTTTCAGCAAAGTCATGTTCTTAACTTGCCAAGCTGTATTTGCTTTATTAAAGAAATTATTTATAAGAATGCATGAAGTGCATAGGCTTGGGGCAGTTTTCGCCATGACAAACATGGTATTAGAGCTATGGTTTTATCCAGGACTTTATGTGAACAGAGAAGAGGGGTAACAAAGACCATAGCAGTGTATGTAGGCCATTGGGGCTGTAGGCCATTGAGGCTATATGTGCTATTGGTCTAGGCTATAAAGCTGTACATGATGAACTAAGACCAATGGCTATGTGCTTTTGCTAACAGGTTCCATGAATGATTTGTGACTTACTGAGCCCATTTTGGGTATAAAACAACTTGGGAAAAAGGGAAAGTGTACCTGAAGTTAGAAAATAAAGGTTTATGACTGATTTCTTGGAACCTGAGGGCTAGATTTGGAAATAAGTCTCTATGATGGGTTCTCTGAATTGGATATGATCAAAAGAGGAATTCTACAAATTTTGACTGAATTTAGAGTATTAGAACTCAAGAAGCTATTTTGAGTTCTAGTTTTCTGGTAAGACTACCTACAGAAAAAGAAATGCTTCAGTCTTTGGGTTGAAAGCTTTAAAACTCGAGTTTTGGCAATGAAACACTTCCCTTATGACTAAAGTAAAGTTTCTGCAAAGTTTCATCGAAGTTGGAGTAGCAGAAGTTAAATTCAGTTTGCAAAAGCAAGTTGTGAAAACTATGACCAGCACAACTGGTTAAATACCAAATTCTGGTTTTGAAGCCTTAAATTTAATTTTTGGGTATAAATATGTTTCATTATAAAAAATGAAACTTGACTGGAAATTATGGCTGAGTGATGAAATGCAAAAGTTAGAAAACTCAACAAAAACAGGTTTTTGAACTCCTGTAACATGCCGAATTGTTTGTGCTTCAAACTTTGGGTAAAGAGTTTCTAAACTGAGGTTTAGGAACTAAGATAAGTTTCTTATGGGAAAGAGATGATAACTGTAGCTTTTGGTGGAGTTTGAAGCTATGGAACTAAAAAAAAAAAAAAAGAAAGAAAAAAAGACCCTTGAGTTTAATGTTGTAGTTGCTGGAAATCTACAAAAGAAGCTAGAAGGAACAAGTTTGACTTCAGGTTTGACTTTGAGGAGGAGAAAGAATCTTGAGATGAAATTTTGCAGACCTGTTTATGTGTTCAAAATGGACTTGTTCATGGTTTGAAACCAAAATTTTGGCCAAGGGAGCTGATTTTACTTATGGCTGCTGAAAACCTGTATGAAGGATAAGTTGTTGGGCAACTTTGACTCAAGTTTGACTTTGTGCTTGGAATGGAATCTTGGTCTGAAATTTTTCAGTCATGTTTAGCTGCATAATTAGGACTTTTCTGAAAAATTTGAATGAATTTGAGGCAGCACAACTCAGAAATTACTTAAGTTTAATTTATGCTGGAAAAGTGGCCAGCAAAGATGTTTTTGCTTCAAACTTCAGGTAAATGACCTCAAATTTTGGATTTTTGAGTTTGGAAAAATTTCATATGTATAAAAGAAGTTTGCTGCAAAGTTTGGTGGCATTTGGAGCATAGGAATTCAATTAGGCCCTTTTTGTCCAAAATATTGCTCAAATGACCTGCAGAAGAAGAATCACTTCAAACCCTTGGAAGAGGACTTATAAATTGGTGTCTTGGGGCCAAGACAAGTTGATTATGCCAAAAATATGGTGACTGGAGTTTTTGGTGCTAATTGGAACACTGAAACTCAAGATCCTCTTTAAAACCAAGGATTGTGCTAAAACAATCAGTAGGTCAAAGCAAGCTCCAAACTCTTAAAAGAAGGCCTGAAAATTTAGGGTTACTGCTGGAACAAGTCTTAAATATATTAAGGAGGGTTACTGCTAAATCTTGTGCCATTTGGACCACTGAAACTCCAAAAGACGCATTGGAATGAAGGCTGCAAGCTACTGGAAGCTGCATAAGCTTGTTAGATCAGGTTTGACTCAACTTGACTTTAAGAAAGAAAGGGAAATTTTGAGTGAAATTTTAAAGATAATTTTATACTGAAAAAATGGACTTGCTCATGTCCTTAAACCAGATTTAATACATAAAGAATCTGGTTTTGCATATAACCAACAAGTGTAACCCGTAGAAAAGAAGATTTGCTTCAACATCTTGGAAGACGGTTTCTAAGTTGAAGTTTCTAGTTTTAAACCAGTTTATTATACTAAAAGGTTGGTTTCTGCAAAATTTGGGATAAAATGGTTTTGTAGAAACTGAAATCACACCCAAATCCACTACCTTTATGGTAAAATTACCAGTGGAGGCAGAGTTGCTTCAAACTCTGGGTTACAAGCCTCAAAATGAGAACTTGCAGGTTTGAGCAACTTACAAATAGATATCAAAAGGGGACTGCAAATTTTGGGGTTGTTTGAACCACTAAAAGTCAAAAGACACTAATGAGTTCAAGTTTTCTGCTAAAACCACTTGCAGAGGAGATATGCTTCAAACCCTTCGGAGATGACTTCCAAATTCAAGATATGTTTGCAAAAAAGTTCCAAATGATAAAAGGATGGTGACTGGTAAATTTTGAGGCATTTGGAGCTTGAGAACTCAAAATCACCATCTAGTTTCAAGTTTTCTGCAATAAGAGCCAGCAGAACTTGAGGAACTTCAGTTTTGGGAATTTTGTTCCATAACTTGAAACTTTAGGATGGAGACAAGTTTCCTATGATGTAAAGGAGATGCCTTCAAAGTTTACTGTCATTTGGAGCTGCAGAACTCAAAAAGACCCCCTGAGTTGGAGCTATAAGTTAAACAACGTGCATAAAATGAGTTGATGGAATAGGTGAAACTCAAGTTTCACTTTAAGAAGGAAAAATAATGTCAAAGTGAGATTCTCCAGATTTACTTTTGGTCTTAAAATGGATTTTTTCATGCCTTTGAACCAGAATTTTGGCTTGGGAATCCGGTTTTTCTTCCAACTGTTGAAGCTGCTGGAAAATTTTATGTGAGAAAAGTTTGACTTTGAGCTAGGGAAAGTATTTGAAACTGAAATTTTTCAGACATGTTGCAGATGCAAAAGGGAACTTTTTGAGCTCAATAGAGGTGCAATAAATTCTGGTTTTCTAGGAAAATGAAGGGAAAGTTTGTTTCAGCAACTATAAGTTGAATTTCAAGAGTTATGAGGGTTATATTTTGGTCTGGCTATCCCAGCAGTGTTCTGTGGTGGTGAACAACTTCTTTTTGTAACAAGAACAAGTCTCAAAAGCTTCCAGCAGTAATGCTTTGTAGAATTCAAAGTTGGCTCTTCAAACCTAAGATACTAAGTTGCTACAGTACCAGGAAATGACAGGGTCAGATCTTTAAACTCAACCACTGACCTAAGGCTTTTCTTGCTGATCAAAGAAGGACCAATCCTTGGCATAAGTAAGTTGATGTCGAGGAAAAGGGACTCATGGTTTTCCTATTTGGGAGATTAAAGCTCTGTGGCAGGAGTGCTTCAGCCTGAAGCTACCATTTGATGGAGTTTGACCAATAAGTCAACTTTAAGAAAAGAAGAGGTATTTGAATTGGGATTTTATTAGCAGGTTTATAACCATAATATAGATGTGCTCAAGATTTCAAAAAAAAAAAGTTCTAGACCTTGGAATGAAGAATTATACTGTGTTGGTTGTTTTAAAGCCAGAAAGTAAACCAGATGATTTTGCTTGGGTGATCTGATATTAATGAAGTAATTAGGGATCATTTGTTTTACTGATCTTGGAAGCATTAGATAGAAAATTATGCTCTGCTACAGTGAGAAGTGATAAGAAGTCTGAGCCATGGAAGTTAGAATACCAGGAAGCTGCAAGTTTGACTGAGGCATTGACCATCAAAGCCAATTATTTATTTGGTAAAAAAAAATTTCAAGTTAAAAGGTTCCTTCAGATGATTTTGGATTTGTAGGAACCAGGAATTTACAACTCCAAAATCAGATTTTGTTAAAATAGCAGAGACTCCAATCCGTTGACAGATTCCTTAGTGCATTTGACTGAAGAGTTGACTTTGAGTTAGAAGAAGATTTATGAGCTGAAATTTTGCAGCCATCAATGGTTTTACATTATAAATGTGCTCAAGCCTTCAAAATAGATGTTAACCCAGAAGAGTTTGTGGCTTCTCTGATGCTCTAAAGCAACATTCCTAGTTCTGTTTGTTCCGAGCATTATTGATAAACCAGAGTGTTCTTGGTGAAGAATTCTGCAGAAAGGATGCAAGGCTAAAGTTTGACCAAGTCTTTGACTTTGAGATGGAATCATCAAACAAAGCTAAAATTTTGCATGAAAGTCCAAGCCAGTAAATAAAACTTGTTGGGGCAAGAAATTTGAAAATCAAAGGGCATAATGAGCTGTCATCCATGGTATATATGAAAAACAAAGCATGGTATACAAACAGAAAAGAAAGAGAAGCAAGGGCAACCTTTGGAAGTACATATGAGTAATCTTGGTCGATTCATTGTAGGAGAATCTCAACCAACCAAGCAAAGGAAGACAATCCGAATGACAGTCTTGCTTATTGAGTAATAAGCAATAGGAAATTTGGAGGACCAAATTTATTAAGGTGGGGGGCATTGTCATATCCCATCCTTGCATAGGCTAGATGTTATTAAGTAGGTCTTAAGGACAGAAGTGCCAGAAAATAGAAAAAAAAAATTGGACAGAATTGAAAAGCAAAGAACTTGATGGTCACGAATTTAGGCCTGAGGGCTAAATTGCAACAAATTGAGAAGTTGAGGCTACATGTGTATGAAAACAGAAATTCATGGACAAAAATCATGGCTTAAACTTAATGTTTTATTTGCCAAGGAGGTTTTATTGGAGGGCTGAATTGAGCATATGTGTGGAAAATTTTGCAAAGTGAGTTTGAGGAGTTAAATGACCAGGAGTAAGGGTTAAGGTTTAAGTTGCATAAAATTAAGAACATTAGGGATCAGCTTGTGTTATGAACCCCACTTTAGCGTACATAAGATTTGCATTTCGGGCATTTGATGAAATTGCTCCAGAATTTTGTACCATGCCTGTTTCTAACCGAAACCAATAGAAAAGGCTAGATTGGGAGCTCTAATGGCGATTTTGACTGAGATTGAAGCTACATGTCTCAAGGAAGGTTCAACCAGCTGGAAAAGAGCTAGGCATGGAAGAAATCGAAGAATTAATAACAGCTACACTCAGCCTCAAAGGGAGAAGCTTCGGGCTATGATGAATTTAGGTACAAATGCTGGTTCTTGGTGGTTCGGGTACTGCTATAGTTTGCAATTGAGGCTAATTCTTAAACATCAAGACATCAAGACAACATGCTCGGGTTGTCCAACAAAAGAAGGCTTGGACAACAAGCTAGGTAAGGGACAAAACTTACAACTTGTAAATCTATTTCTGTTTGATGCTTTTAATGCTGAAGGTTTCCAGAGTTGCTGGATATGAATGTTACTAGAAAACTAAGGATACGATGATTAGGCCGAATGACTATAATGGATTAATAAGCTAGGCCAAATGGTTGTAATGCATGGGTTACTATGCTAGGCCCAATGGCTGTATATAAGGGGGCAAAGAGACATAGGCCAAAATGGCTGAATGCAAGGATCATATATGTAAAGATTCATCTAGAATTAGAAGTTGGTCTTGTGGTTCTAGTTAAATTGGTAGGCCTTAGGTGATGACTTAGAGTAAAATGAACCTAAGAGCTGTAGGGGCTAAAGACACCCCGGGAATGTCTATGTATTTCACTAGCTGGCTATGTTATGAGCAAGTACTATGATTCTGTTTTTGGGTTAAGCTGACCCAAATTCAGAGTCTGGGGCATTATGTTTTAGGTATAGTTTAGTTAATAAAGTTAATGAAATGAATATAGAATAAAGAAATGCTTGCTCGGCCCTGTTGGCTACCCCAAGATAGCTGGTATGTGGTGTATGAGTTCTATGTACTTTGTTGCATTGGTTGTGTGTGCTGACCTTATCTATTATTGTTATTATATGTATTGCCTATATCTTGTGTTTTTTTTGTTTTCCTTTGTTCGCAGATACATTGCTATTAAACTGAATTTAGACTTTCAAGTTGTTATTGTCTCTTACTAAGTTTCATTAGAAATTCGCCCCCCTTATGTTTACATTTTTGTAGTTTGTTTAACTGTTGCTATGGCTAAAATTGGCTTGAAGCTGAATAAACCTCTCTTCTCTCCTAAATGATGACTTGGAGGCTGAGTCCTAGATTATGGACTTTTAAATCTAAGATCCTTAGTATGATTATGTAGGACTTTATGTGCATAGGCTGAAAGGCTGGTATGTTACGTATTATACCAAGCATTTGTGCCATGTATCAAAATTGTGTGTAGGCTGTAAGGCTGTTACTTTGTACCCAATTGTTGAACATTAACTTGGGTAATAAAGATGTTTTCTATGTGAATTTTCAGAAATCCATTTTGTATTTCTTGTTTAATGAAGCTTTTCAACAAAGTCATGTTCTTAACTTGCCAAGTTGTATTTTCTTTATCAAAGAAATTATTTATAAGAATGCACGAAGTGCATAAGCTTGGGGCAGTTTTGGGCATGACAATTCGACTTCCCCAAGTACAATCACTGGCCAATGCTTGCATGATTTGCCTCCATTCCTGCATGATTCGCCTCTGTTCTCAAATGATTCGACTCTACTGTTTACCATCGATGGCCGCCGCCTACACAAAACCCAAAAAACCCCTTCATCTCTTCTTCTTGTGAATCGCTGCCTCTCAATCAAATGGAGAGGATGGAAAGAGCAATGCCATGGGGAAAAGAGAAAGAGGAAGTGATGACAGTGAAATCGACAAGAGGGAGAGTGACATAAATTGAGATTTCCTATCTGGTCGCCATAGAAGAGAAAGGGGAAGAGACTTGAAGCACAGGGGAGGGGAAGAATAGCGACAATGAAATACATGCGGTAATGGAATAGGAGGAAGAGAGGCCAGGGCTTCTGGTTTTAGAAGTGTCTAGTTATTTTTTTTTCAAATTAATTTATTTTATTTAGAAGGATTTTAGTAGTTAGAGGTTGAAGGAGGGAAAAGTTAGACATTTTCTCTTTTTTTTTTTTATGGCAATAATGAATAATGGAATTAATTTTATAAAGGGTAAGTGTATGTTTCTGAAAAATGAATGACAAAACCATAGGTACGACCAAACCCCAAGGATGTTTTTAGTAATTTACCCAAACATAAACCTTCAAACACTACAAATTTTTTTCTATTACACCATCTACCCTTTTTTGTATCTACTTCCTTTCACGGGGAATGTACGTGCTACTAATGTTATGGTAAAATAACAACCTAGGTCCAATCCCATTCTAATTTCTCTTAGGTTTCGTGGGTTAAAACTTGGGCATCAAGAAAGCAGGACTTCTTGTACTATTTGGAATTTTATTTCCACGGCCCGTTGGATTAGTTAATTGCCACGTGAGTGGCGGGTGAAAACCAAAATTAAAATCGGTTTGTCTAAGTCACGGCTTATTAAAAGCCAAATAGTTGGCCGCTCGGTGACTTGAGACGAGAACGCGAGACAGGGAGGACATGCGAACGGAGACTGCTTCGGTCTACGTGTCTGGTTTTCGACAGCAGTTCTGTTCAACGATCTTATAATTTAGGAGGCCATCCTTTTGGGTTTGAAAGCATCAATCAAGAAGCATTGGTACATTAAATATTTAAAATGAAAGATTTTTTGGAGACAGTATTAAGTGTTGGATTTCAGGTTTCTCTCAAATTACTATGATAAAATTAAGTTTGGACAATAACTTGGATATAGATGTTATGTTTTTTTTTAATAGTAAATTTTTCTGTTAGTTTATCTTGTGGTTTTTCTATCTAAACTCGAGGGTTCTACACATGTATTATGTGTCTCTATTATTTTTTCTTGGCGCTTTCTTTTTCTGATCATTTATACTTGATTGTGATTAACTGGCTTAAGTGTTTGTTAATTTTATCATATGGGTATTACAGTTATTGTTTCGGATCTCTCCCAACAGCCAATACGTAACTCACTTCTCATCCTCACATTAACTCACAATCCTTATATTAACTCTCATATCATTTTCTTGCATCCAACAACATTTTGTGTTAATTGTGTTAATTGAGTTCTTCTCCTTCTCCTCTTTATCTTCAATGTCATTGTTTCATTTATTTCATAAACATTTCACAAAAAATGTTAATAAATTATCTAATAACATATCACAACAATTGATACTTATTCCTATATATTTTTATAATTTCTTATCATCATATTCTTTATTTTTTCTACCGTCTTACAACTCCACAACCACCCAAGCCAGTTAACCGGCTGTTCTCCTCTGTTCATGATTTTTTTTTTTTGTGGTTTTATGAATGCTATGCTGCTGCAAGTGCAAGCTACCCAGCGGCAATATAGAAGTGCCTCTTAGAGAACAAAACAAACGAAGACCAAGACGGCAAGACCGTGTCCAAAGTCTTTTAACTTCATTGTAGAGTAGTAATCTCATCGGTATATATAACACTAATTTGTAAGTCCCAAACATTCCCTCAAGATGAAAATGGAAACATGCCCCAAGATAAAAATGGCTCCCCCTCCATCCCTCCCTCCGAGCAAAAGCTGGTACAACTTTTTCAAATTCCAAGAAGGCTGAGACACCCCCATGGGGACCAGGAACATCCTCCTCATCGTCGTCACCCTTATCGTCGCCGTCACCTTCTCCGCTGGTGTCAACCCTCCTGCCGGCGTCTAGCAAGACAACGATAATGGCCACCATGCTGGTAGAGAGATATACGCTTCCCAGAAGCAGCCTTACTATGTCTTCGTCATCTCCAACACCATTGCTCTCAACACTCGTCATCATGTCTCTCACCGTTCGCTTCCCTTTCCACCTAGAGATTTGGGTCGCCACCGTGGCCATGCTCATCACCTATGTGATAGCCAAAGTGCTATCACCCTGACCACCTACCGACCACGGGAAAGAGGGAGCCAGACACCTGAGGTCTGCGATCACGGAAAGGACTCCGAAGTAAAGGAAGTCATGCACCTGTGGCATACGACCTCGGTAGCTCGCCAAAACTAGCTTCGGGAACCAGCATATCGCCTCCTTAGGGACGGTGACCAAACCAGCTTCGGGGGAGAAGGACCGACCACCCTCTGCGGGAGAAAGCCCCTCGAAGATGGAACTGCCGAAGTACCAGCCTGACTCCGGGAGAAGGCCCCTCATCCTAAAGTAAGACATCGACCAGAGGGACCTCGGTTGTACGGCAAGAGCAATTAAGGAGTCTCTGACACTCCGGTCACTTACGTCTCTGATACGCCACCTTCAGGCACGCTGTCGCAGTCTTATGTCCTGTCACGAAGGGCTACAGCTCGTGGCCCAAGAGCCTATAGGTCGCTAGGGTCTTCCGCGCCCGGAAGTACACCATCAGACCATACACGTGTCGAACACATGTCATAATCCAAAGGGGTCACCCCCCTTCTTTTATACGAGGAAAATGGTCACAGAAAAGGGGGGCTGGGCTCTCTTCTGGAAGAGAAAAAAGGGACAGAAAGGCTGGAAAACAGAGGACGCTTTCCTCTCTCCGCCTGAATACTCTTCCCTCCAACCCTCAGAAGGATCTCCGCCAGGCAAGCGCCTCTTGTGCTTATTACTACGTCATTCTCTCTCTTCAAGCACTGACTTGGGCGTCGGAGGTTTCCCCCCGGAAAATCACTCCGGGGGCCTCCTAACCCTTGTTTTCTGAGTGTTTCAGCTAGGTTTCCCTGAGGAACCACTGTTCCGGGCTCTCCCCCGCACCGGAGGTACCTCCCGTCCTCACCTACCACGGGACCAAGAAGCTGCCGGCCATCCTTTAAGGCGATCGACCCTGGACACCTCCCTTTCGCACCTCCGGGACCCCCTGCTGTCCACACCACTGCACACAGTGGAGATGCTGGCTCCGCCTAATCGGACCACATCAGATGCGGGCTCCGTGCGAACCGCATCATTCTGGCACCGTCTGTAAGAAACCATTCCCAGGTCGCCGTCGTTGAAACTCGGCATTCTAAGGACAAAGGGACTCTCGGGGTCCCCGTCCGACCAGAAATTCAATCGGCAACCGAATAACGACAGCAGGAATTTCCCGGTCCAAGGGAAAAAGCCCCCTGACTATCTCTATAGGCTTCCTGCGTGAATTCCCATGCTCTGGCGTGGTCAAAAAGATGCAGTAGTCAAGCCAAAGAAGGCCGCAGCAAAATTCGGACTGAACACCCTCTCAATCGGTACCTCGATAGGAAGAGAGTCTTGCGTTAATTCGCAAAAGTATGGGAAACGAAGGCTAACGAGATGAGTCCTCGATGGGAAGCATAACCCCTGGAGTATGACCTATGGGAAAAGCAGGGTCGGGATGACCCAGACCTCCCCGCCGAAAGAGTTCCGCACTCGAGGAAAGAATCGCCATCTCCTCAGCACCGAAGTCAAAACCCATTGCCCCGAAAGGTTGTCTACAACTTGACGTATGGGCAGAAGATGTCAACTCTACTTCCCTAGACGGGCTATTGCTATCCGAAATGACTCGCCTTTGCACAACGTTGCGAAAAGAAGTAGAGCATTCGGAAAAAGACTATCAAAATGGTGCATTGAACTCAAAGAGTACTACATCCCGTATAAGCCTAGAAAGGCAATAAGTGCCCAGATACTGGCAGACTAGATCACCGAAATCCCAGAAGTAAGAAAGATTCAAACCAACAAAGGAGACTCGCGACCAAAGGTGGGAAGATCCTACATAGAGGAATCTCGCAACCAAAGAGTCCCGAAAATCCTCATCAAGAGGCAGAAAAGTGCAAAGACGTTCCGGACGACATTTCCTGACTAAGGAAAAACTATGCAGGCAAAGGTACGCAACTTCGTTATTAGAATATATATCGGTAAAAAGGGTGCAGGACAACTCGTCCGAGAGGCGTGAAAATGGCCAAAGACACGCCAACACCTTAAGATTGCCTTCGGAGCGGATAACCTCGGAAAGATTGTACCGAGCCACTTCAGACAGCACCCGAAGATGTGAAGCAGAGGATTACTTCACTGAGTGGGCTAAGGCAGAATTTCTAGCAACCATGTCGGCAAAAGGTGCATAGAAAGTTCGCCCGAAAGAACATGGTATGCTGATTTGTCATATTGACGGTGACAAAGGCCAATAATGATTTCCAGTCTAAGGACAGAAGGTTTCAAGAATTCGTCACCGACCTCGGAATAAAAAGGCACTTCAGCCCATTAGCTCAGCCCCCGAGCAACAGACAGACAGAGGTGGCCAAAAGAGCTTTCAAAAAGGGACTCTGAGAGATGCAAAGGGAAAGTGGCCAGGAAAATTTCCTACTGTACCAAGGAGTTATTAGACAACTCCCCGAGGGACCAAGGAGAAGACACTTTTCTTACTTATCCCCAGCACAAAAAGCCATTATCCATTTGAAGTAGTTCGGCCAGCATACAGATGTTTAATGAAAGATAAAGTAACCTCGTTGTCAAACACTGAGAAACGGCCGAGCTCGAAAAGAGGCCTTTTCGGCAAAAGGTGGCCATAAGTGCAAACCTGCATGATAGGCCAAAAGGAACAAGGAGAAAGAGACCTCGCCCATGAAAAGCCGAATTAGAACCTCATGAGGTACTTCGGCCAAACGGGAAAGGGCCCTGTTCGGTCCTAAAAATGAGGTCCAAAAGGGAGCATACAAGCTTGGCAACACCGAAGGGAGAAAAGCTGAAAAAGTACAAGGCACTCGGGCGCTTTAAAGAAATTCTATACTTAGAATTTTTAGACAAGAAATGGTGCAAGCCAGAAATTTGTCTAAGTACTGAAAGTTTTCCCCTATATGAGAATGTTCACCGAACAATGCTGAAGGATAGACTCCCGAAAGTCTCCTGTTCCTTCCGAAGATAGTTGGGTTATATGCCCAAAAGAGGGCAAGTCTACCGAACACGGCCGGTAAAGGACTGGCTGAAATTTGCCTGAAAGGAACTTCATTCACTACGAAAGTTTGCCCAAAGAATGGCCGACGAAGCGAGCAAAGAAAGTACCGAAGTCCCTTGACCGAGAGTGGTCAGGACAATTGGGAAACAAAAAAGCTCACAAAGACTTAGCCAAAATTATGAAGATCAATCCATTGATACAAGGAGAAGATCACAAAAAAGAAAGTACAAAGAAGAAGAATAAGGAAAAGGTCCTAGAATATCTAAGGGACCTCGGCGTTATGGGAAGCTTCGGCTCCTGAGCTCTTTGCCACAACCTTCGGTGTAGGAGGAAGCGGCGGCAAGTTGAGGAACTCGACTCTTGACCGCATCCACCGAGGCCCCCCGGGAATATCCAGGGCAGCCAAAAAGGAAGGATCGAGGTCCGGATACTTCTTCAGAAATTGATAACGAGCAAGGCAGAAACCGTCCTGAAAAGCAACCTTGGACGTCTGGACGGCTTTACCTCTTTCAATGTCCAACTAGTCTACCTCATGTTGAAGATCTGAAACCTCCTGCTGGAGGTCAGAAATCTCCTTCTCCAGCTCCTCGATTTTCTTCTTCTCCTCCGAACTCTCCTTCAACGAGCCAACCTCGGCCTGGAGTTCGGCATTCTCAACCATCGCCATTGCCAAAAGGGCAGACTCCCCTTATTTTTCCTTTCGAAGGGCCTCATTGGCCGAAGTCAGGCTGATTAACTTATTGCCAAGGTCGGACATCTTCTTGGAAATATCCTTCAAGAGCTCCTCTTGGCCCTTCAAGAATTCTTCCCGAAGACTAGCAACCTTATCCTTGCATATTTCGCTCAGCTTGGTGTTCGTCAACACTGAGTTGGCACAGAAAACTTTGGCCTTCTCCAACTTACCTTCGGCCCAAGCTCGGACCGAAGACTGCTTTGCTGCCCAAGCTAAGAGGTATCCACTATACCCCAAAAGCTGCAAAAAAAAAAAGGCAGTCAGTGAAAATTTGCACAAGGAAAGCCAGAGCACTTAGGCAGAAAAGTGGAAGAAAAAGTGAGAAGCCCGAAGGGTTACCTGAGCAGCATGCTTGGAAACTTTTGTTAGTGTTGTGCCCAAAAGCCAATCATGAGATGATTGTATTTTTGCACAATTGAGTCATGATATTTTATTAAGGCATTAATCCAGCAATTATGTTTGTTGTTTTGTTCCTGCGTAACTTAACAAACATAATTGTAACCCTAGAATAATGATATTCTTAAAAGTCCCTGGTCTAGTATTATTGTGGAACGGGTTGCAATAATACATAACGACTAGCATATGTGGAGACTAATATGAGATATGTAGTCTACATATGGGTACAAGTTGGAGAACTTGTGTACTGGACCGACCCACCATGAGAACACTACATGGATCATTATATGAGTGTCATAAGTGATTCCCATAGTGATCAGGGTATATGTAGTCCTTCGACCTAAGATCATCAAGGTTCCCTACATGTGAGTCACATACTTTGATACTTTCCTTTGTTGCTCGTAACTGAGTGAACTTGAAGGAGGTCATTGGGTATGTCACATATCATGCGGAGGGATTTGTATGATCAAGATGAGATTTGTCCCTCCTATGTAACGGGAGCGATATCTTCGGGCCCCTTGATAGAGTGAGACTTAGAAAAATGCATGGCCATGCTCGGATGAGTTGATATGCGATATCAATGTCATCAGTTTAAGTTAGTCTACTCGGTAATCAAGAAACCAAAGATTGGGCTATACGAGAGTGACACATTCCATGTCTCGTGCTTAGTCTTGATATCTTGGACAAAGGGACAATGGCATATATCGGTGATGATCATAAAGGTATAGTCGAATCATCGACAATCTTGTCATTTGGGTAGCAATGATGTGTTGCTAGACACCGCTCATTGCTTATGATCATAAATGTGATTTATGATCATTGCCAACGTGATAAGAGCCTATTGGGTCGCACACATAGAGCAATTTGGATCATTAGAGTGCATGGGCTAATTATTTGGGTTATGGTTTCACTTTAATTTCGTATTAATAATGGGCCCAAGAGTTGAGCCATTATTAAGCCCGAAATTAAATCCTAATTGGATTAGGGCTTTGAAACCCATTAGGCCTGGAAGTTGAGTCTCACTATAAATACAACTTTTAAGTGAGAAATTCGTAGGTCTCCTTGCCCTAGCCTCCAAAGAGGACAGCCGCACTCTTCTCTTGCAATTCCTTGGAGGACACAAGCTAGCACTGCGAGCGCAAGAGAAACGCATCTACCGGGACGTGGTGGAAGCGTGGTGATCCCGAGAGGCTCGTGTGGATACCATAGAGAGCCTGAACACGTCAACTGTTTAGGCTCTGTGATTCGACTCTACAGTTGAGTGAGAGATCTCAATCGAAAATTAGGTATGAAAATTTTCGAACACCCGGTTTACCCCGTTTCACTTGGATCCTGGAGGGTTTCGGTTAAATTCCGTTGCGCTGTTTGGCTCCCGAAACCCAACAACTTTTGCAGCAAGGGCATCCTCGGAGGCACACTCCTCAGCGACTGCCTTGAAGGATGCCTGAGTAAGCACGCCCCTCGGCACTTGGGGAGCCATTTCCCGGCGGTCCTCGGAGAACAAGTTCATGTCCTCCATGAAAGACCAGAACGGCTCTCTTGGGATTTTGCCCTTCAGGACTTGGGAATCCCGTAGATCCCGCATTCGGGAGTGCTCAATCTTCCAAGGCAGGGGCGCCAAATCCTCTACAAAAAGAAACATCTCATCAGGTAAATTTTCCTTGGTTATAAAAAATGTGAGATTGCAGGAGAAAATAGACAAACCTGCCGTGACTTCGGCACAGTCGTCATCAGAGTCACCAACCTTCTCCACGTTGGCAGGAACATGTTTGCCCTTGGCTCTTCGGCGTTTCTCTAATTCTTCAATAGGAAGATCCTCCAAAGAGCCTAACAAATCTGCCGACATGGTGGGACTCAGAGGCGCAGGAATGGCCACCTCGGCAAAAACCTCCCCGGCCGTTTCAGGCTGGGAAAAAGTTGCAACCTCGGTCGAGGTTGTAGTGACATCGCCCGCCTCCGAAACGTCCTTCGGGGAGGGAGGAGGGGTGTCCCTCTTGGTCTTCTTGGCGGAAGATGATCCACCACCAGAAGCCTTCTTGGTCTTCTTGGCGGAAGACGGCTCACCCCCAGAAGCCTTGCGCCTCTTCTTCGTTTGTTCTCCCTTCTCGGACTGACCAAGGAAGAGAGATCTGTAGTAGGCAGCAGACTCGTCGCCCATCTCTGAAAAAGAGAGAAAAAATCAGTGTAAGTCCACAGGCACTTATGCTGAAAAAATGTTGAAAGATACTTACTTTCAGAAAAGGCTTCAAAAGTGAGCTCGCTCCGAAGGACCCTCACCAGCCAAGAATTCTTCCCCTTGGTAGCAGGAGCTGGAATGCCGAGATCCGTCTTATGCTCCGCAACCAACCCTAGCTCCCGAAGGACGTCCTCAGTCATGAGTTTCCACATGATCGGGAAAGGGTAGAGAGAGCGTGGAGGGACCTCGGCATCCCAGTCGGCAACAGCACAGATTCATCTGTCAAAGACCCCAAACCTAGCTGCCAACTCAGGAGTCAGCAACTTCCTAGGGTCTGTGACATCCACCTCCAGCTCTCCCCGAGTCCACTTAGTCGGGACACGCGACTAGGCCTCCGCCACCTTCAGGAAGAAGAACTTCCTTTGCCACCCTCACCAGCTATCCTTGGTAGCGAAGGTGAACATAAATTTCTTGCTCCCAGATCCCCGAGGTAGCATGAAATAAAAGCCACCCTTCGAAATCGGATAGAGCTTATAGTACTGCATGAACAGGATGAAATAGGGTTCTACCCCGAAGATCCCACACATGCAGATAAAGGCGTTAAAATAGCAGTATGAGTTCGGAGGAAGCTGATTCACAGCTATGCCATGAAATTGGCAAAATTTGCAAATCATCTTCGCATGAGGAAACCAAAGTCCGGCCTTCAGTTGGGCTCAGAAAATAGTAACCTTGTCACATCGATTCATAAAGCAAAACTGGCCAAGGCGAGATAACCTTGTGATGGCATAAGAGGGAAGGAAAAATTTGGTCTTCCATTTTTCTAATTTTTCAGGAGTGGTGTAACAAATGTGAGACATAAGAGGTTGCCAGCTCTTGGGAATAGGCATGGTAGACAGAAAAATGACTTTGGGAACGAAAGGAAAAGCAAAAAAATGAAAGGAACGCTAGAAGTCAGAACCCACCAAAACACTTGCCAAAGTCTGGGTTTGAGGATGCCGTCGTGAAAGATCACCGGAAATTGCTCTGCCGCTAAGACAGCCACAAAAAAGGAAGGAAAAGCAAGAGAAAAGTGAGAGCAAAGAAACACAAGTGAAGAGTATGACGGGAGGAAGGCTTTTATAGATCGAGAAAAGGCAACCAAGAGGCCGTCATAAATGCTGCGTGAAGGCGAAGCGTCGCCATAATTGCTCCTCATGCATGAAAAGACGTGCCCATCCCAGCTGATGCCAGCCACATGTCACCCATCGTCAGCAACAAGGTCTCATTTTTCTGGCATCCAGAAAACTCGGGCACATTGCTCGAGACTGACACACCTAGTTTCAAGACGCGTTGATCCATTAGCCTATGGCGGGAAAAGTGAACGAGTTGAGAATCTCGAGAATACCGAAAGCTGGATAGGTGACACCTGTCCGAATAGGGCTTATCGCCTAAAAAGTGAAGTGCCTCCCCTGCCGACATTGTACTCCGAGCATGAAGTCCAAGAGGTCAGGGGTTCAAGGCTCCGTGCCGCCCTGTTCGACCGAAACCGGACATCCTGACAACCAAGTTAAGCCCAAGACGGACACCAGAAGGGCTACTTGCCGAAGTCTTCACTCCGGCTTTCCAAGGGGGGCATGTGATAGCCAAAGTGCTATCACCCTGACCACCTACTGACCACGGGAAAAAGGGAGCCAGACACCTGAGGTCTGTGACCTCGGAAAGGACTCCGGAGTAAAGGAAGTCATACACCTGTGCCATACGACCTTGGTAGCTCGCCAAAACCAGCTTCGGGAACCAGCGTATCACCTCCTTAGGGACGGTGACCAAACCAACTTCGGGGAAGAAGGACCAACCACCATCCGCGGGAGAAAACCTCCCGAAGATGGAACTGCCGAAGTACCACCCTGACTTTGGGAGAAGGCCCCTCATCCTGAAGTAAGACATCGACCAGAGGGACCTCGGTTGTACGGCAAGAGCAATTAAGGAGTCTCTGACACTCTGGTCACTTACGTCTCTGATACGCCACCTTCAGGCACACTCTGATACGCCATCTTCAGGCACGCTCTGGCACGCCGTCGCAGTCCGATGTCCTGTCACGAAGGGCTACAGCTCGCGGCCCAAAGAGCCTATAGGTGGCTAGGGTCCTCCGCGCCCGGAAGTACACCATCCGACCATACACGTGTCATAATCCAAAGGGGTCACCCCCTTCTTTTATACAAGGAAAATGGTCACAGAAAAGGGGGGTTGGGCTCTCTTCTAGAAGAGAAAAAAGGGACAGAAAAGCTGGGAAACAGAGGACGCTTTCTTCTCTCCGCCTGAATACTCTTCCCTCCTGCCCTCAGAAGGATCTCCACCAGGCAAGTTCCTCTTGTGCTTATTACTACGCCATTCTTTCTCTTTAAGCACTGACTTGGGCGTCGGAGGTTTCCCCCCGGAAAATCACTCCGGGGGCCTCCTAACCCTTGTTTTCTGAGTGTTTCAGCCAGGTCTCCCTAAGGAACCACAGTTCCAGGCTTTCCCCCGCACCGGAGGTACCTCCCGTCCTCACCTACCACGGGACCAAGAAGCTGTCGGCCATCCTTTAAGGCGATCCACCCTAGACGCCTCCCTTTCGCACCTCCGGGACCCCCTGCTGTCCACACCACTGCACACAGTGGAGATGTTGGCTCCGCCTAACCGGACCACATCAGATGCGGGCTCCGCGCGAACCGCATCATGCCATCTTCGCCATCTCGTTAGCAGAGTCAGTCAGGTTCCGACATGCCTTGTTGGCGGTCGCCATGCCGTTCGGTGTTCGGCTAATGATCCATGTGTTTAACAAGGTTACAAAAAGATATCGCGAGGAACAAGGTGACGACAACAGCACTAAAGTAGCCTTGCCAAAATAATGGTGCTTGGTGGTTGTTACCCAACCCTAAATCGTTTCTCTCCTTCGAATTTGTTGAATTGCCTGGCACAACAAAAGAGCCCGTCACCCATAAGAGATTCTTCTCTCTTTCAAAGAAATTAAGGCTCAAAATTGGGTAAAAGTCAAACCCTTGGCTGTTATGTCTGGTTGGTAATATTAGTTCAGATTAGGTTTTTTTGGGTCTTTGAATCCTAGGGATTGGTGAAGCAAAGTGCTAGATAAGAAGATGCTATTTGATTAGAAATAGTTATTTATTAGTACCGAAGATTATGTTTGGCTATAAATCGTCATGTGTTTGTTATAAAATGTTACTGAAGTCGATCACAGCAACATTTATTAGTTTCTTTATTATTCTTTAAATTACCATTCTAATATTTATTTATTTTTATATTATTTCAATTTTTATGCATGTAAAAGGTAAAATGTAAAAACAGAAATATTTCATCTTTCTTAACCTTCATTGTAAGATAAGACTATTTAGTGAAACTAGATGAACGAAAAAAATGATGGGTCACACCCCTTGTTAAAATATGCTATATTTCTAACAATTGTTTTTGAATGTGAAATCATAAAATTTCATGACCTTTGTAGAGATTACAAAGAAGTGAAAATATACGATGATGATATAGTTGTCTACCATAATAAAAGTGTGAGCAATATTAGTGTGCATGCTATAACACAGGTACTACACTTTCTATGATAAAATGCTTTGTAAAGCTACACCGCAAGAAAAAGGTCATTTAGCAACTGCCAAGACCACTGGAAAATAGCAATGACTTACCATTAGAGTATAGTCGGTGAAGTTTACTAACAGTAAAATGTCAAAAACTAAAGAAAAAACATGTACATTGTATAGAAAAAAAAACATTAAATTTTTTTTGACAGTTGGGACAACAAACCTTCATGATGTTTCTAGCAAGAGACCGTCAGTAAATTTAGCGGCCACCTTGCCAATGGTGACACACTAGAAGCCTTACCAAAGACTATCAGACAAGGTGCTATCATTTATATTCCAGGAGGTTTGCTAGCAGTAAATTGTCATGGATAAAAGTTGTCAAGGTGACGATGACTTTTTAGATAATGTTTTCTTGGTAAAACTCTTTGGATAACTTTTTGATATTTTTTTTTTTGTAAAACCTTTTGGATAATTTTTTTCGATGACTCTTTGTATATTGTGTCCTTATTGCAAAATATGGGGCTTCCAAATTAGTCTGGAGCGGTAATGTACGAGGTTATGTCTCCCATATTAAGAGAAGCTTGCTTTATGGAAGAGATATTTTTACTCAACACCATCAGTGGTCTATTGGGAGTAGCCAATCAATTTGGCTCTATGATGATAATTGGATCCGTAGAGTTTCGCAAATGAAATTATGTCCTTTTTCTCAATGCTTGACTATATCATTCTTTTAGGGTATCAGACTTATCCATTAAGCATATGGAAGGTTAGAATGTTCCTCTTTTCAAAAATTTATTCCCTGGCATTGTAGGGTTTTGGGAGCCAAACAAGTGCAATAGAAGATAACCGAAACTCTTTAGGATCTAGATGAAACGGAGTAAATTGGGTGTTCAAAATTTTCATACCTAGCCAGCTTGTGATCTTTCACCTAACAGTTGAGTCGAATCACAAAGACTTGAATGGTTGATGTGTTCAAGGTCTCTGTGGTATCCACACAAGCCTCTCAGATCACCACGTCCTGCCAAATGCGTTCCTCTTATGCCCGTAGTGCTAGATTGCATCCTCCAAGGAATGGCAAGAGAAGAGTGTGGCTGGAACTTTTCAGAACCCTTTTGATTTCATCCTTAGGGAGGCTAGGGCAAGAGATGTGAAAATTCTCACTATATGATGTTTATAGAGTGAGGGTTAACTCCCAAGCCTAATGGGTTTCAAAACTCTAATCCAATTAGGCTTAATTTTGGGCCTCATTAATGGCTCAACCTTTGGGCCAATTATTAATCTAAAATTATTATGAAACCAAAACCCAAACAATTTAACCCATGCACTCAAATAATCCAATTGGCTCTATATGTGCAACACATCATTACTACTCAAGTGACAAGATAGTCAGTGATTCGACTAAACCTTGATGGTAATTAATTGTATATATCATTGTCCATTTATCCAAGATATCAAAACTGAGCACGAGACATAGAATATTTCATTGTCGTACAGCCCAATCTAAGGTTTCTTGATTACCAAGTAAACTAACTAAAGTTGATGACATTGATATCTCATATCAACTCATCTGAGCATGACCATGCATTTACTCAGTCTCACTCAATCAAGAGGCTCGAAGATATCACTCCTGTTACATAGGAGGGACAAATCTCATCATGATCATACAAAATCCTCCACATGATATGTGACATACCAAATAACCTCTTTTATGTTCACTCAATTATGAGTAACAAAGAGAAGTATCAAAGTATATGGCTCACATGTAGGAAACCTTGATGACCTTAGGTCAAAAGACTACATATACATGATTACTGTGAGAATCATTTATGAGACTCATATAACGATCCATGTAGTGCTCCCAAGGTGGGTCGGTCCAGTATGCAAGTTCTCCAACTTGGATATATAGACTACATATCTCATATTAGTCTCCACACATGCTAGTCTTTATGTATTATTGCAACCCATTCCACAATAATACTAGACTAGGGACATTTAAGAATATTATTGTTCTAGGGTTATAATTATGTTTGATTATGTCACACAAAAACAAAACAACAAACACAATTACTAGATTAATGCCTTAATAAAATAGCTTGATTCAATCTGAAAAATACAATCATCTCATATGTGACATCCCTTAGTGCTATAAGTCTAATCAGCCAGGTAATTAGTTAATTTAACAAATTACACTTTTGATAATTTATTTGTAAGCTAAGTCTCGATAATATAGGGTCTAGTAATTAAAAATGAATAAAATTGATCATTTAAGCAAGTTGGGCCAAGAGGGGTATTTTGGTCATTTCATATAGTGACCCATTTTTATTGCACAATTGGATAGACCATAAAAAATATTAATTTGAAGTATCACAGTTTTTTGTGATTTCCGGTCTATCATCATGAAATTTTGGATTGACTAGATTGTCCATAAGTGGTTTAAATGTAATCCTTAAAGAAATAAGGGTTAAATTAGACGTTTGTTAAAAAGCTGGAGACTGACATGTAATTATATCTGTGAAGAAACAAGCTATGCCGTAATACTATTCTTGGTCCTAAAGTTTCATATTTTTATCAGTTAAGGATCAAGTGTTCAAAGTATGCATTTAGGCCATGCATGCACCTTGCACATGCTAGCTTACTTAATAAGCTTTATTAATCAGCCAACTTCTTTCCTCCCTTACCAGAACCTCCAGCTAGCCAAAACCTTTCTCACCTTCGAACCACCATAGTCAAGGTCCTTCCAAGCTCAATCCACCAAAATTCAAGCACAAATAAGCAAGATTTTGAAGGAAAATCAAGTTTTGTGCTATCCTAAGCTAGGATTTCTTGCTTCTTGCCCAAGTAAGTTTGGTTCTATTATTTCCCCTGTTTTTGAACTTTGGTTTAGCTCTGTAAATTCTGGAAATTAATGTTAGACTTGGTTGTTAAGAGAAATCAAAGGTGCTCAACATGTTTGAAGGTGTTTATGAGCATATCCATGGTTAATTTTGCTCCTATGGTGTAGTTTTCATCATCTTTGGATTTCTAGCACTGTTCATGCGATTTTTATGGCAGAAATCATGGCTGGGATAATTTTTTGATGTGTTTCCTAGCTGTAATATATGAATTGAGATGCAAATGAGCTAAAAACCCAAGAGAACTAAGGCTAGAATTTTGGTGTAGTTGAAACTAGGAGTGTTGTGCTAGGTGTGGTTTAATTCTTTTATGGCCAGCCATAGTTTTGTGTTCCAAGGGTTTTGGTAGCTCAATAAGGTTTTTCTCTAACTTATGAACTGGTATTTGAAGGTCGAGAAGTGGCAAAATAGGTGCTAGGTAGTGAAATAACCATGGGAACCATTGTTAGTGTTGTGCCCAAAAGCCAGTCATGAGATGATTATATTTTTGCACATTGAGTCATGATATTTTATTAAGGCATTAATCCAGCAATTATGTTTGTTGTTTTGTTCCTGCGTAACTTAACAAACATAATTGTAACCTTAGAATAATGATATTCTTAAAAGTCCCTGGGCTAGTATTATTGTGGAGCGGGTTGCAATAATACATAACGACTAGCATATGTGGAGACTAATATGAGATATGTAGTCTACATATGGGTACAAGTTGGAGAACTTGTGTACTGGACCGACCCACCATGAGAACACTACATGGATCATTATATGAGTGTCATAAGTGATTCCCATAGTGATCAGGGTATATGTAGTCCTTCGACCTAAGATCATCAAGGTTCCCTACATGTGAGTCACATACTTTGATACTTTCCTTTGTTGCTCGTAACTGAGTGAACTTGAAGGAGGTCATTGGGTATGTCACATATCATGCGGAGGGATTTGTATGATCAAGATGAGATTTGTCCCTCCTATGTAACGGGAGTGATATCTTCGGGCCCCTTGATAGAGTGAGACTTAGAAAATGCATGGCCATGCTCGGATGAGTTGATATATGATATCAATGTCATCAGTTTAAGTTAGTCTACTCGGTAATCAAGAAACCAAAGATTGGGCTATACGAGAGTGACACATTCCATGTCTCGTGCTTAGTCTTGATATCTTGGACAAAGGGACAATGGCATATATCGGTGATGATCATAAAGGTATAGTCGAATCATCGACAATCTTGTCACTTGGGTAGCAATGATGTGTTGCTAGACACCGCTCATTGCTTATGATCATAAATGTGATTTATGATCATTGCCAACGTGATAAGAGCCTATTGGGTCGCACACATAGAGCATTTTGGATCATTAGAGTGCATGGGCTAATTATTTGGGTTATGGTTTCACTTTAATTTCGTATTAATAATGGGCCCAAGAGTTGAGCCATTATTAAGCCCGAAATTAAATCCTAATTGGATTAGGGCTTTGAAACCCATTAGGCCTGGAAGTTGAGTCTTACTATAAATACAACTTTTAGGTGAGAAATTCACAGGTCTCCTTGCCCTAGCCTCCAAAAGGACAGCTGCACTCTTCTCTTGCAATTCCTTGGAGGACGCAAGCTAGCACTGCGAGCGCAAGAGAAACGCATCTATCGGGACGTGGTGGAAGCGTGGTGATCCCGAGAGGCTCGTGTGGATACCATAGAGAGCCTGAACACATCAACTGTTCAGGTTTTGTGATTCGACTCTACAGTTGAGTGAGAGATCTCAATCGAAAATTAGGTATGAAAATTTTTGAACACCCAGTTTACCCCGTTTCACTTGGATCCTGGAGGGTTTCGGTTAAATTCTGCTGCGCTGTTTGGCTCCCGAAACCCAACAACCATATTGTGCCTTAAGGTGAGCTTTGAAGCTGCTGAAATTGTAATTACTTCCAGGAATAAACTGTATTATTTCAGTAATTTTGGTGGTGGTTGGTTGTTATAATCTTTCTTACACACTAGTATACAAGACATAAAAAAATAAGAGAGCAAGATTTGGGTTACATTTATGCTATTAAAAGTGTAAAGAATCACAAGATAGTCAAACCCGAAATAGAAAATTCTGGGCTGTTGGTGGTTGTTTGAGGGGCGGCTTTCAAGTGTTAAAATTGATAAATTGTGCTTAAAATGAGTAATATAGGTGCTGGGAATAAGCTACTAAGAGAGGTCCTAAGTTTGGCTTGAAACCGAAACAAAAAGGCTAAATACTTGAAACTTGCAAACTAAGTTATCTAAGGTAAGATTTACTTGATTTGTATGCTTATGTGTTAAATAAATTTGGCTAAAATACTTGTATATCAAGTGGCTAAATTATTGATGGATTTAACAAGCATGTAAATTGAGTATTGATGGCTATTTAAGAAGCTTATATGATTGGGTTTGGTAGGAAACCAAACTATGAAGTGCATATAAAGTGTGTAAGTGCATATTTGTAAACTTCAATGTATAGGCAACATGGACCTTCGTATGGTCTAATTTATGGAAAGTATGATGGTTTGAGAACCTAAGATACCTAAGGTCACCATGGTGCGTCAAGGCTTAGGTGAACCTAAGTGGGGGAGGTGTTCTCAACCACTCACAAAACCTTGGAATGCTAGCACTAACACATGCATTTAAATAAGAAAATAGTTCACTCCTGTACATAAAATAAGGGATATTAGCAAATATTAAGAAACTTTCGAAGCAATATTTGTATGGACAAGTTGGACTTGTCAAACGCAAGACAAATGGGAAAAGGAATTGTGGGAATTAGCTACTCCCATGATTATTGGCCAATAATACAAATTCCTAGCACTATGATTTGAGCTCAAGTGCATGAGGCATATATATAGACATCCTTCTGGATATTATGCATGGTTCTATATTGTTATTTTTTTTGCAGGTTATAACCCTTACTGGGAACCTCTAGTTCTCAAGTCCTTTATATGTTTTATGTGAAGATACTAATACATCTGGGGCTAACAACTAATAGACGGAAAGGTCGTTAGTATTTTAATACCAAAGCCCAGGAGCAGGAGGTACCTAAACACTGTAGTGATCCCTTTTGACAGTGTAACTTAGGTGGAATCGAATTCCTATATTCTCAGTGTGTAGCATATGTATAACACTTTTGTGTATGATGTATATATGTGTGTGGAAGTTATGTCTCTGGTAAATGCTATGAAACTATTGGTTATGTTCCCTAGTAGCTTGTATGGATTCACAGTGCATAACAGTATGTTTTATATGAATGCATATTTTGAAATACTAGCTGGCTACACCACGTATATATTATTTTTATGGTGACCTATAGCCATAGTAAGGCGTAGTATAAAACAGTAATGCATTAAGGATTTAATTAGTTAGCAGGCCCACTAAGGAGTAACTTGCGCAAGCCTAGCACTAAACTAGTGTAAGGTTCCTAGGGTCCTATATGACATAGATAGGATTATAGGTAAAGGTTCCTAGGGTTCTATATGACTTAGATAGGATTATAGGTAAAGGCCTGTGACATCATGACTGGCTTTTGGGCACAACAGCTTAAGTTATTCTGGCTCTATATCCTCCTTCCAATTCAAAAGGGATTGATACGGTGTAATGGCTAGGAAATAATTTTGGAAACTTTACAACCAAGCAAGGTTATTGATGTGGAGCGTCTAGTAGATGAGTTCTTTAAGCAAGCTGATAGCCAAAGGGCTATTGCCCACAAGACCTTTGGATTGGTGGATCTAACACCACCATCAGAACTCCACATGACCAACCTTAAAATAGGGATTCGTACCACCCTCGAACACTAACACAACCGACCTTGCAAAAGGTGAATCACTACCATCGGGCATTAGCCTAATTGACCTAAAAAACAAGAGTCTACCACCCTTGGTAAAAGAGATGCCTCCCGAACACAGTCTATGTCTCCACTAGGCTTCCCTTAACCACCTTCGAAGGAACCCTACTTCTGAAGGGGTCTTAAGTCCCCAAAGGGTCCTAGGGGAAGACGACAAATGCATAATTTTGAGGGACCACTGACAGGAACCTTACACACATCCCTACCCTTTAAGCATAACCACCTATGGACAGTTGGACACACCTCTCCCTGAGATACGGACTGAGCTTCCAGCAAATTTGACCGGCCATGTGTCCTAATTTACTCATCTTAGGTATAACAACCTTATTCTCCAAGCCTTTTATAAGTACTTGGGAGGCTCCCAGGTAATAAAATGCAAGACGCCCCTCATTCTGTTCTTTACTCTTAGCAACCTCTCCCACATATACCGACTTGGATGTCGGAGATCCCTCCCCCAGAAATCACTCAGGTGAGCTCCTAACCCACATTCTTCAAGTGTTGTAGATATCATTCAGGTGAAGTTCTGTCAGAGGTCCAACATGTCCTACATTGAAGATGTCCCCGAGCATAATTTGGCGTCGTTCGTGGAAAATCACTCCCAAGTTGCCGTCATAGAGAATCAGCGTTCCAAGGACAAAGGTGTTTCGAAGTCCCAGTCTACACCTGAGCCTTCGGTGGTAGACGATCAAGCAACCCTCAGAGCGCTCCCTGTCGGAGGATGAACTCTTTCCGTCGGTCACTATAGGTTTCCTACACAATTTTTAGCACTCCATAACGGCTGAAATGATGCATCAACTCGACCAAAGATGGTCATATGCACGTTCTCATGCAAGGACACCTTCCCTAGAGGTTCATCTAGAGAGAGGGCATTGGTCATCCACCGGTGCTCGCCTAAAAGGAGCCTCCATAAAGATTCTTCCACAGAGAACCCACCATTGCATGGGCGGTATACGGTGAGGTCTAGATCAAATGAACCAAGGTCCTCCCGGAATCAGAGTCCTTCTCCCTGAGAGAAGACCCCATCTCCTCGTCAACAAAGTTACTCACCAAGAGGAAGATGTCATTCTTTTTTGCCGCAACTTCCTTGGCAACGGGGAGAAGATAGTACCATTGTTCTAATGGAGAAAATCTTGGACAGTTTGAACAAGGTTGAGAGACAAGTCTCCTAAAAATTGTTTAGTCAAGGTTATTGAAATCTTCATCGGAGATGAGTCCTCTTTTGTTTGGACAGTAGTCGATGTGCCAATGCCTAGTGACTTTGAGGTACCTTGCCTAGAGACCTATGACAGGCAAAGTGATCCTCAAGCTCATTTGACCAATTATAAGAGAAGCATGGTGCTCCACGAGCCAATGACGCCACCCTTTGCAAATGCTTTGAAGTGACTCTCTCCGGGGCAACAACCACATGGTACAACACCCTGGCACTCGGAACCATTATAGGCTTCCAAGGGTTGTCCACTACCTTCACCCAACAGTTCATAAGGAGCAAGCTGACGACGAAGATGCCAGTCCAGATGTTTGACATATCCCTAAAGAATAGGGAGACCATTTAGGACTATGTTGAAAGGTTCAATTGAGACGCCTTCAGCTTCCCTGACTTCTGTTCCGAGATCAAGATACTGGCAATGATCTAAGGTCTCAAAAGGGACTTTTAGCTCTTCTACGAGTTCTCCAAGGACCCGCTAAAAACCTTAGGGGAGCTCTATAGGAAAGCCGAGTATCACATGACCGCTGAAAAGTTAAGGATGGTAGAAGACGGGCCATCAATAATCTAAAAGTCAAGCTCACCAATGTCAGTTCCATAGTGACCGACCTCAGAAAACCAGAAGCAAGAGGCCAATGATGTTCACCCCCTTGAACACCACAAGGGTGCATATTTTGATGGTCTTGGAAAGATAGGTGATAGCCAAAGGGCTATTACCCTTAAAAAACTCCCAATTGGCTTGTTGAGCACTACCCTCGGTAAGCATGTGTGACCAACTTCAGAGAAAGGGTGCCCTCACTATCCTCGGGGGGGAACACTACTTGATAGTCGAAGGGTGATGGCCGCCAAGGTCTCTTGATTAGATAGCCAGAAACCACCCTCGGTGACAATCTAGCCTCGACCTCAGGGAACACTCATACACCACCATCGACAAGGTAACATGACCAACTTTAGGAAAAAGGTGTCTTTCACCACCCTCGGATCTACAAACCTACCAACCTCGGGAAAGTTGATCCACCATGCTCAACAGAGGAGAACGTTTCCCGAAGTTAACCCACACTACCGAAGGGCCTTTCCCAACAGCCCTCGAGGAAAATCTCTACCCGAAGAGGTCTCACGGAGATACGACAAAAACGGTTAATGAGCCTCTAACAAAGAGACCTCGCACATGCCCTTGCCTTCTGGCCAGAACGGCTTATGGCCAACTAGAGATACCTATCTCTGAAAGTACGGATCGAATCTGACTGAACACGTGTCACGATCTGAACAGGCTGTGTCAAATGGCCTCCTCCTTCCGCCCTCCTATAAATACTTAGGAAGGACCTTGGTAAGGATAGGACACAGAACTCTTACTATTTTCCCACTCTCTGTTCCTTACTATTACTATTCTCACAAATACTGACTTGAGCGTCGGAGGCTCCTCCCCCAGAAACACACTCTGGGGAGCTCCTAACCCCTGTTCTCCTAAGTGTTTCAGGTACTTCTGTACTGGAAGTCTCTCCTCCAGGCCAACATTTCATACAACGATGATGCCATTGGGGATCACTTAGCACCTTCTGTGGGAACTCATTCTTAGGTCGCTGTCGTTGAGACCCGACGTTCTAAGGACAAGGGACTTTTGAAGTCCCCGTTCGCGGCGGAAGCTCCAATGGCGACTAAACAACCTGCAATAGAGACTTCATTGCCTGAGGACGAGCATCCTCTGACCATCATGATGAGCTTTCTGTGAGACTTTTAGTGCTCTATTGTGGCTAAGATGACCCAACAGCTTGACTGAAGGTGGTCTCAACCACCCCCGGGGGTAAGGGCCTCTTCCCCAACTACCCGCTAGGAGATAAGTCCTAAGTCACCGTACTGGAGTTCAGGAAGTGGGGATTTCAACGACGAGTCCTCAACGGAGAACATACCCCTTAGAGGACGTCGTGCTGGAGAAGCGGCGTCAATGGGGCCCAAAACTTTCCGTCGACGAAGTCCATCCCCTAATGGGAAGTCCCAATCCCCCCACCGACAGAGTTACTCTCCAAAAAAGAGACATTACTCTCCATTGCCGACAACCACCAGGCAACAAGTAGAAGACAACACTACCACCCTCATGGAGAAGATGCTAGAGAGGATGGAAAAGGTAGAAAGGCAAATTTCCCAGAAGCCTGTTTGGTCAAGGCTGTCAGAGACCTTCACCAAAGAAGAGTCACCCTTCATTTGTGCAGTTGTAGAGGCACCTATGCCAAGTGACTTCCGAGTACCACGCTTGGAAACGTATGATAGGCGCAGCGACCCCTAAGCTCACCTAACGAAGTATAAGCGCAGCATGGTGTTGCATGGCACTGATGATGCCACTCTTTGCAAGTGCTTTGAAGTCACCCTTTTAGGGCCGACAACTGCGTCATATAACTCCCTGGCTCTCGGAACCATAATGGGTTTCCAAGAGTTATCCGCCACATTTACCTAGCAGTTCATTAGAAGAAGACCGATGGTGAAGATGCCCATTCAAATGTTTGACATAGCTCAACAGAATGGGGAGACCATTCAGGACTATGTCAAAAGGTTCAACCAAGAAGCCTTGAGTGTCCCCGATTTTTGACCCAAAATATGCATCCTTGCCATGATCAGGGGACTTCGGAGAGATTCACAACTTTTCTACAAGTTCTCCAAGGATCCCCTTGACACCCTCAGAGAATTCTACCAAAAGGTAGAACAGCATATGACAGCCGAAGAATTGAGGATTGGAGGGCCGAAGTCTAATCACAATCACTCCAAGGGTCAAAGTCACCAACCTTGGTATCCAACCAAGGGTAGGGACAGACCTCAGAAACCAAGGGGGAAGAAACCGATGTCTTTCACTCCCTTGAACACTACAAGGATGAACATACTCATGGCTATGGAAAGATATGGAACTGCTATCCAACATCCGAAGGCCATGACCTCGGAAAATAAAAAGAACATGAAGAAGTTTTGTCAATTCCACTGGGACCATGGGTATGATATCGAGGATTGTTTCTAGATGAGAAAGTACATTGAATCTTTAATCAAGCATGGGCAACTTAGGTGGCACTTGCGGATGCCGTCCCCGAAAGGAATGAGAGAAGAAGAGAGGAAAGAAGAAGATAACGACTATGATTCTAGCCAACGTTAGAGCTGAAGTCCCAGAAAGCATCCGCCACATTCAGCCAGAGTGATCCAAACAATCACCATGGGATACCCTCGGCCGAGAGGAAAAGGAAAGTCCGAGAAATAGCGATGATGGAGTTCGGAAACCCAGCAAACAAGCTTGTTCGGAAGGATGGGTCTACCGTGAAGTTCCCTTATGATGACCCTCTCCTAATCATGGCAAGGATATGGAGCTAGGACGTCAAAAGAGTGTTCATTGATGATGGCTCCAATGCCGACGTTTTGTTCTCCCACTTGTTGCCAAATTTAGGCATCTCCAAGGGTGATCTTAAATGATGCGAACCCCTATGGTATAAAGACCATGAAACGCGCCCAAGATGAGATTCAAGCTCCACAAGACATCAAAAAGACTGGGTTTAAAACCCCCACCCCTAATCAACCTGTGATTAGAAACGAGAAGTATAGAACTCCAAGAACACAAGCAAACTTGTGCACCAAGGCAGTCCGCCAAGAACCAAAGAGAAAACCTCTCCAAAGAGCAATATTATTTCGGCATTAATCTGTGTGTTTACATCCAGAATATGTGCCTTTATATAGGCCTAAACTAGGGTAAAAATCTGGGAAAAATTCGCAGCCCAAGTCACCTAGGAAACCTAGTTACAAAGGACTCAAGAAAACCTAGTCAAACTAGGATTCCTACACCCTTTTAACACATGTTTAAGGTGTGCAGCGAATTCCATTTATCCTAAGTGACCTAAATCACTTCCATGGCCTAAATAACATCCTAAATAATGTAAATAAACAGGAACATAAAATAAAATACGTTACAAAATAAGATTGGGCACAAAAACCCCAAAATAGTCTTCTCAGGTGGTTCCTGCTTGTGTCTTCAACTTCAAGCTGAAATTCGAACTTGATGCAGCCATTATTTCTCAAAATACAAAGCATGAAAGTTGTATCTCTCTGTCGTAGCTTTGAAATGACACTTTAACCACACCAAATGGATATCGGAAGCCAAAGATATGACCAAAATACCACAACTGCTTCTGAACCAGCGATAACTCGCAAATCGCAACTTTGCAGCTGAATTGGACCTCCTTAACGTGAAAACTGGGTTTCATAGTCTTCATATGATATGTAGCTCTAGATGTTAGCTTTCCAATGAATCAGGAATCACTCAATTCGGACATGTTTAGCTCAGGATATGATTTTTCCACCAGAACATCGCCAATCTGTCAACATCTGAGCTCGAAGTGCACTAGTGAGCTCCTTAGCCTCCTTCCTTGTCAATGGTCCACTAGTTTTCTTCAATGGATCCTTGCCATCCTTGGTTGTGCCTTCTTTTATCGTATCATTAAACCCGTTATCTCCCCTACCTTCGACGTAGGTCCCTCTGAACTCCCTGTGCTCGGGTGGATCGATCTGCCCTTGATGCTAAGGGGAACTTCGGTTCAAGACAAAAAAGAGCTCTTTGGCTCCACAATGACGAGGTTCATTGTCATAGATGTTCCTTCTTCATACAACGCCATCCTCGGAAGGCAGACACAAGGAAATCTTCACGTTCACGCAGATGTGAAGTACCTAATGGTCATCTTCGGCACAAAGGAGGGGGAAGCGGAAATATTCGTTGCTTAGTCCTAAGTGTTAGTGTTGTGCCCAAAAAGCCAATCATGAGATGATTGTATTTTTGCACATTGAGTCATGATATTTTATTAAGGCATTAATCTAGCAATTATGTTTGTTGTTCTGTTTCTGTGTAATGTAATAAACATAATTGTAACCCTAGACTAATGATATTCTCAAACGTCCCTGGTTTAGTATTATTGTGGAACGGGTTGCAATAATACACAACGACTAGCATATGCGGAGACTAATATGACATATGTAGTCTACATATGGGTACAAGTTGGAGAACTTGCGTGCTGGACTAACCCACCATGAGAACAATACATGGATCGTTATATGAGTGTCATAAGTGATTCTCATAGTGATCATGGTATATGTAGTCCTTCGACCTAAGATCATCAAGGTCCCCTACATGTGAGTCATATACTTTCATACTTTCGTTTATTGCTTGTAAGTGAGTGAACCTGAAGGAGGTCATTGGGTATGTCACATATCATGTAGAGGGATTTGTATGATCAAGATGGGATTTGTCCCTCCTATGTAATGGAAGTAATATCATTGGGCCCCTCAATAGAGTACGAATTAGAAAAATGCATGGCCATGCTCGGATGAGCTGATATACGATATCAATGTCATCAGTTTAAGTTAGTCTACTCGGTAATCAAGAAACCAAAGATTGGGCTATACGAGAGTGACACATTCCATGTCTCGTGCTTAGTCTAGATATCTTGGACAAAGGGGCAATGGCATATATCGATAATGATCATAAAGGTTTAGTTGAATCACCGACAATCTTGTCACTTGGGTAGCAATGATGTGTTGCTCGACACCGCTCATTGCTTATGATCATAAATGTGATTTATGATCATTGCCAATGTGGTAGAAGCCTATTGGGTGGCACATATAGAGCTAGTTGGATCATTAGAGTGCATGGGCTAATTATTTGGGTTATAGTTTCACTTTAATTTTGTATTAATAATGGGCCCAAGAGTTTAGCCATTATTAAGCCCGAAATTAAAGCCTAATTGGATTAGGGCTTTGAAACCTATTAGGCCTGGAAGTTGAGTCTCACTATAAATACAACTTTTAGTGAGAAATTCGTAGGTCTCCTTGCCCTAGCCTCCCAAAAGGACAACCGCGCTCTTCTCTTGCAATTCCTTGGAGGACGCAAGCTAGCACTACGAGCGCAAGAGAAATGCATTTGCTGGGACGCGGTGGAAGCGTGGTGATCCCGAGAGGCTCGTGTGGATACCATAGAGAGCTTGAACACGTCAACTGTTCAAGTTTTGTGATTCGACTCTACAGTTGAGTAAGAGATCTCAACCGAAAATTAGGTATGAAAATTTTCAAACACCTGGTTTACCCCGTTTCACTTAGATCCTGGAGGGTTTCGGTTAAATTCCGCTATGCTGTTTGGCTCTCGAAACCCAACACCCTCATGATGACCCTCTCCTAATCATGGAAAGGATAGGGAGCTAGGACATCAAAAAAGTGCTCATCGACGATGGGTCCAATGCTGACATTTTGTTCTCCCACTTGTTGCCAAATTTGGGCATCTCTAAGGGTGATTTTAAACCTATTACCTCCCTTACCTTCAGCGTAGGTCCCTCTGAACTTCCTGTGCTCAGGTGGATAGATCTGCCCTTAATGCTAAGGGGAACTTTGGTTCAAGACAAGAAAGAGTTCTTTGGCTCCACAATGATGAGGTTCATTGTCATAGATGCTCATTCTTCATACAGTGCCATCCTCAGAAGGCAGACACAAAGAAATCTTCACATTGGCCCAGACGTAAAGTGCCTAACGGTCACCTTCGGCACAAAGGAGGGGGACACGGAAATATTCATTGATCAGTCCGAAGTAAGGAAATTTTTCATGAAGGCAAGACAAAGCTCAGCGAAAGTTCACACGCAGACTTTGGAAAAAAAGAGCATGGCTGGAGAAAAGGCAATGGGAGGAGAAAAAAGTGACTCTAAAAAAATATAAACCAAGGATGTAGAGCTAGTCCCTAGCCGAAGTACCCGAGTTGGGAAAACACTGGCCGAAGGTGACAAAGAAAAGCTTGTATCCCTTCTATTAATGAACAATGATCTGTTTGCCTACTCTTTGAGTGATATACCTGGGGTGGATCCGGGTATAATCCAACATTGTTTTAAAGTGCGCCTGGGGGTGAAGCCTGTTCGGCAGAAAAAAACGTAGCCTCTCGGCGCTTAAGAACATCCTTGTTAAAAAAGAAGCCTAACGATTAATCGAGGTGGGCACAATAAGGGAGGTGAAGAACGTTGAGTGGCTCAGCAATGTTGTTGTTGCCATCAAGGAAGGGAGTGATAAGCTTCGGATGTGTATCAACTTCCAAAACATAAACGACGCCTACCAGAAGGACTCCTACCCTCTGCCACCAACAGAGCAATTGGTAGACTCTACTGCTGAATACGGTCTGCGTAGCTTCTTCGACGCCTTCAGTGGGTATCACAAAATTCGGATGAATCCCAAAGATGAGGAACAAACAACCTTCATAACCAAGGTCAGTACCTACTACTTCGTAAGAATGCCCTTCGGCCTTAAAAACGTGGGAGCAATGTACCAAAGGCTGATGAACAAGGTATTTAGCTCCCAAATTGGGATAAATGTAGAAGTATATGTAGATGATATGATAGTCAAGAGCAAACAACTTGACAGTCATATCGTAGACTTAGGGGAAACATTCAACCAACTTTGAAAATTTGAGATCTGTCTTAACCTCGAGAAATGTGTGTTCGGGGTGACGGCTGGCAAATTCCTCGGGTTTATGGTATCTGAGAGAGGTATCGATGCCAACCCAGAAAAGGTTAAGGCCCTGCTAGGATTCTGAACTCCCATGATGACCAAGGATGTGCAAACGCTTATTGGGAGAAGCATGGCCTTTAGCAGGTTCATCTCCAGGTACGGGGACCGATGCCAACCATTCTTCAAATTGTTTACCAAAGTAGCAAAGAATGACGGCGACCTCAGTGCCAAGGAACATCCTTGGAATGAAGACTACCAAAAGGTCTGGGACGAACTCAAGAGCTACCTAGCCCGCCTGCCGACACTTCGGCAGCCGTTGGGAGGAGAACCTCTCGTCCTCTACCTCGCCATCACCGAAAAGGCCGTAAGTTTGGTACTGGTAAGGGAGGAGGGAGGAAAATAGTGGCCAGTATACTATGTAAGCAAGTCCTTGCACGGTTCTGAAGTTAGGTACCCTTTCCTGCAAAAGGCCATCTACGCTCTAGTGCTGGCAAGCAGGAGGTTGCGGCCTTACTTCCAAGGACACCCTATCATAGTCCGAAGTAACCTATCTCTTCGAGATGTTATGAGAAAGGTAGACCACTTAGGAAGATTATCAAAGTGGTGCATTGAGCTCAGTGAATACGACATCACCTATGAGCCGAAAAGGGCAACAAAGGCCCAAGCATTGGCAGACTTCATCGCCGAAGTACCAAAAATCGAAGATACCTCAGAGGACCTCAGAAATGATAAGCATGAGTGGACACTCTTTGTTGATGGAGCCTCTGGTTCTAAAAATTAAGGAGCTGGAGTAATCCTCCGCAGGCCCGAAGGTATGGAAGCCATGATGGCCATCAAATTTGGATTCAATGTCACCAACAATGTCACTGTATATGAAGCTTTATAGCAGGCTTGCGGCTGGCAAAAAGAGTGGGTGTGAGGAATCTGAAGGCCCACAGCAATTCTCAATTAGTGGTTCGACAGATGGCGGGGGACTACGGCGCAAATGACCCAAACTTGGCAAAGTACCATGACCTCGTGAAAAAAGCTCATCCAGGAGTTTGACACGGTACATATAGAAAACATACTACAATGAGATAATATGGAAGCAGATACTCTGGCCAAATCAAAAAAATCCACCGAAGTGCTGTATCAACCAAGTATAGTGGTAATGTGTATAGCAACCTCGGACAAAGGGTGGAAAGATCCTATCAAGAAGTACCTCACAACTTCAGAACTTCCCGAAGACCCTCTTGAAGTTGCTAAAGTGCAAAAGTGCTCAGGAATATACTTCCTGATTGGGGAAGAGTTGTACCGACAAGGGTATGCAAGTCCGTTGCAGAGGTGTGTCAGCAAAGAGGACGTGGAGACAATCCTCAAAGAAGTCCATGAGGGGGCCTGTGGTTCACACATAGGAACTGATGCCCTTGCCGGGGTACTACTCCGCCAAGGATATTTCTGGCCTACCTTAAGGAAGGATGTGAGGCAGTTTGTCCAAAAATGCGACAAGTGCCAGAGACATGCTCTCATCCAAAGACTGCCATCGGAAGTGATAACTTCGGCAAACTATCCCTGCCCCTTCGCTGTTTGGGGTATTGATTTAATTGGACCTCTCTTGACAGCTCTAAGAGAAGTGAAGTTCTGCGTAGTCGTAGTGGACTATTTCACCAAGTGGATCAAGGTAGAGCCTTTAGCAACAATATCCATGAAGGACATACAAAGATTTGTCTACAAAAACATCATATGCAGATTTGGCGTGCCGAGGGTGGTAGTAGCTGATAATGGTTCATAGTTTACCGATAAGGGTTTCCAAGAATTCACTGCTAACCTTGGGATAAAATTGCACTTCGCCCCGGTCGCCCACCCTCAGAGCAATGGACAAGTTGAAGTGTCCAACAGAATGATAAAAGATGGTCTGAAAAAGAGGTTGAAAGAAGCAAAGGGAAAATGGCCAGGAGAGCTTCCGAGTGTGCTGTGGAGCTACCGAACCACTCCTAGAAGGGCCACGGGAGAGACACCCTTCTCACTTGTCTTCAGCATAGAGGCCATTATCCCTGTCAAGGTTTTACGGCCATCTTTTAGAATACAGGTGTTTGACGAAGAAGGGAACCACCTTGGGCTATGAACCAAGTTGGACATGGTTGACGAGCATAGAGAGATGGCCGAACTCAGAAGAAAAGCTTTTCAGCAAAGAGTAGCAGTTGCTACGAACCTGCATGTCAAGCGTAAAAGAATCAAGAAAGGGGACCTCGTTCTTCGAAAGGCTGAATTCAAAGCCCGAAGACCATCTCATGGATTACTTCGGGCAAATTGGGATGGACCTTATTTGGTCCTCGAGGAAGTTCGCCCAGGAGTCTACAAGCTTGGTGATACCGAAGGTGGAGAATTGAAAAATACATGGCATTCAAACTCTTTGAAAAAATTCTACACTTAGAGAAAAATTTTCAAGGGAAAAATTGTACTACTTCTACCAAAGGTGACTGACCGAACATGGTTGCCACTGAAGCGGGAAAAACCGAATGAGGTTGTTTTTGAAAGTGCATGAGTAAAATTGTGCAATTTTCATCAAAGGTAGTCAACCGAACATGGTTTGTACTGAAGATGGAATATGGCCGTTCCCGAATATGGCCAATTTCGAAGGTGCTTAACTGTTTTTCCATAAATTAAGTTTAATCGAAGGTGATCGATCGAATACGGTTGGTGCCAAAGGTAGTTATCTATTCTTGAAAGCCAAGTTTTCCAAAGAAGGTTGACCGAAGATGGTCATCAAACCTTCAAAGGGACTAACTTTCTAAGTCTTTACAAGAATAATATGACTCATAGTCGAAGATGGTTAAAACGCCAAAGGACGAAGACAGTATCCAAGGTCATATTAATCAGGAACTTAGTCAAAATTTTGAAGAAAATTTCCATTTCATTATGAAAAGTACAAGGTGTAGAACTTCCCAAACAAAGAAGAAAAAGGGCAAGGAAAAGAAGGCACCTATTGCTTGTCTTGCCCATGTTCAGGGTCTTTAGCATCTTCGGCTTGGTCATTTCCTGACTCAGCCTCTTCGTCCGCACCAACTTTGGTTGCTGAAGGAGGGGGAATGGGAAGGGTGAGAAACTCTACCCTCGACCATTTTGAAGATTGTCCTTCAGGAATGTCCAGAGCTGCCAGGAAGGAAAGGTCAAGGTCAGGGAACTTGGACAAGACCTGGTGCCAAGCAAGGCAAAAACACTCCTGATAAGAGGACTTAGTCACCTCATCGGACTTAGCCTTCGCTGCCTTCAAGTCCTCCTGCTTTTTCTTGAGGACCTCGACCTCCCTCTCCAGATTTTTCTTCTTATTCTTCTTCTCCCTCTTCAGCCGATCGACCTCGGCTTGGAGTTTGGCGTTGAGCCCCAATGTCTTCAGAAGGTTAGCAACGGCTTCCTTATTCTCTTCCTGAAAAGCCTCATTCACCGAGGTCAGTGATATCACCTTCACGCCGAGGTCTGACACCTTGAAGGAAAAATCCTCCATAACTTTACCTTGGCTCTTTAGCATTTACTGCTGAAGGTTTGCCAACTCCTCTTTGGCGATTTTATTAAGCTGACCGTATTTGACGACCGAGTTGGCAAAAAGTTCCTTGGCCTTGGCCAAGCACTCCTCCAATTGACTTCAGAAAAAATATTACTTAGCCACCCAAGCCCAAAGGTACCCACTATATGCCAACAGCTGCAAAAGGTGAAGATTCCAAATAAAGGTCAAAAGGCAACAAAGGTTCAGAAATTTTCTAAGTCCTGTAGGGTTAAAGTCTACCTGGGCAGCTTGTTCACTCATCCTCATGGCGAGGACTTCCTCATTTGGACACTCCTCTATGAAGGACTGAAAGATGGCATTCGTCATAATGCCCTTCACCATCTGAGGGGCCATCTTCTGGCTATCCTCGGAGAATAGGTCCATGTCCTCCGTGAAAGTCCAGAAGGGCTCCCTCAGAACCTTTTCCCTCAGGTTTTTGGAGTCTTGAACTGCCCTCTTCCAAGCATGGTCCTCCACCCATGGAGCCTGCGCTCCTTCGCCTACAAAGTCATGCCGAAGTTCCATCAAAATGTTATCCCTTAGCCACTCGTCTATAAGGTCACAAATGCCAAAAATTCCTAAACTCATAGAGGAATAGCTAAGGTACAAACCTGGGGAAAGTTCAGCATCATCTCCCTTTGAGTCGCTGATGTCGAGGACCTCGTGATACGATAAAAAAAGGCACAACCAAGAATGACAAGGATCCATTGAAGATAACTAGTGGACCATTGACAAGAAAGAAGGCTAAGGAGCTCACTAGTGCACTTCAAGCTTTTGTCTCAAGGTTTTTCATGGAGAATGGCCTTGGAATTTCATAGGGAGCTGCTCAAACATGTAAGGAATCATACGGAGATGATGGCCAAGCTTAGATTTTGACAGATTGGCGATGTTCCGGTAGAAAAATCATATCTTGAGTTAAACAAATCAACATTGAGTGATTCTTGATTCATTGGAAAGCTAACATCTGGAGCTACAAATCATATGAAGACCATGAAACCCAGTTTGCACGTTAAGGGGGTCCAATTTAGCTTCAAAGTCGCGATTTGTGAGTCATCACTGGTTCAGAAGTAGTTGCAGTATTTTGGGCATATCTTTGGCTTTAGATGTCTGTTTTGTGTGATTCAGGTGTCATTTCAAATCTAAGAAAGAGATCTACAACTTTCATGCTTTGAATTTTGAGAAATCATGGCTGCATCAAGTTCAAATTTCAGCTTGAAGTTGAAGACACAAGCAAGAACCACCCGAGAAGACTATTTTGGGGTTTTTATGGCCAATCTTGTGTTGTAACGTATTTTATTTTATTTTCCTATTTATTTACATTATTTAGGATGTTATTTAGGCCATGGAAGTGATTCAGGTCACTTAGGATAAATGGAATTCGCTGCACACCTTAAACATGTGTTAAAAGGGTGTAGGAATCCTAGTTTGACTAGGTTTTCTTAAGTCCTTTGTAACTAGGTTTCCTAGGTGACTTGGGCTGCGAATTTTGCTGAGTCTTTTACCCTAGTTTAGGCCTATAAATAGGCACATATTCTAGTTGTAAAACACAGCCTTGACATGAAATAATATTGCTACTTTGGAGAGAATTTCTCTTTGGTTCTTTGTGGACTACCTTGGTGCACAAGTGTGCTTGTGTTCTTGGTGTTCTTATACTTCTCGTTTCTAGTCACAGGTTGATTAGGGGTGGGGGTCTTAAAATCCAGTCTCTTTGATGTCTTGTGGAGCTTGAAAAACATCTTGGGCACATTTCATGGTCTTTATACCATCAGGGTTCGCATCAGTTGGTATCAGAGCCACAAGTTCCATTGAAGGACATATCTTTGTGTTCTTGTTTCTCTTCATTTTTCTTTCAATTTTTTCCAGTAATTTCATGTTTTAATTCTCTATTTTAATCTTTTTCCATCTTGTTTCAGGTCTTTGTTCTTTGTTTCCAGCCTTGTTTCCAATCAAACAACCAAAAACAACAAAAAGAAGTCAACTAGTGTTACCTTGTGTTCTCAGTTTCAATTCGTTTGTTCTTGTTTGTTTCTTATCTTTTTGTTTCATGTCCAGCCTTATTAATCTCTCTTGTTTTCATTGTTTCCAGCATGCTAGAGTCAAGAAAACACACACAAAAAAAAAGAATGATCCAAGTTCAGGAAGTTCGGTATCAAAAAGTTGTTTCAAATTGTGCATGTTTTCATAGTTTCTTGTCTTGGCCGAAAAGAAATCTAACTTTTGTCTTTGGCAGCAAGGAACTTCAAGAAGAAAGTTGTTTTAGCATCAAAATAGCAAGCAAAAAAATAATAATAATAAAAGAAAAGAAAAAGAAAGAACAAAGAAAAGAAAAGAAAAGAGCTTGCAAAAGAAGTTTGCACAAAGTGTTAAAATTTTTGTGCCCAAAAACCTATCCCATTGATTTGAGCCAAAAAGCTTTCTTTGTGGTTCTTGTGATCATCAATTGCAAGAGCTTCCTAGAGTCTTTTAAAGCTTGTTTAGCCCACCTCTTTTGGAGTCAAAATTGTTTTCAAGAATTCAAGTTTTCTTGTGTGCTTTGAGGACAGTTTTCTTAGAACTTTTGAGGACTCTTTGAATAGCAATATTCTCACTAACAAATTGAGTGTTTGAGTGTTCATCTTTTGAGTGAAACACGTGAGGTGAGTGTTTGTGAGGATCTTTGTTTTTCAGGAGTATGGAGGGCCAGGAGGATAGGAGAATGGAAGTGAGACACAATGAGGAGCCAACCATGAGAGAGCTTCAAGAAACTCTCAATAGACTTGTGGGGAGGATTGAGGACATTGATTTGAGATTGCCAAGGAGACCAAATCCTATCTTGCAACCAAGTGGAGGTCCAAGGAAAGATGAAGCCAAGGAGGAAGAAAGAGTTTGGCATGCCCATGGGTTTCCAAGGAGGTGTAAGCCAAGGGAGGACAACAAACTCAACTCCATCAAGCTTACCATTCCATCCTTCCAAGGGAGGAGTAATCCTGATGCATATTGGGAGTGGGAGCAAAAGATTGAGATGGTGTTTGATTGCCATCATTACTCTGAAGAAAAAAAGATTAAATTGGCTACCATAAAGTTCACTAATTATGCTCTTGTATGGTGGAATCAGGATGTTACTTCTAGGAGAAGGAATGAGGAGGAGCCCATACACACATGGAGAGCCCTTAAAGCCTTGATGAGGAGGAGATTTGTGCCTAGCTACTACACTAAAGATCAACGCCTCAAGCTTCAAAAGCTAGTGCAAGGCCAAAGGAGTGTGGAGGACTACCACAAAGACTTGGAGATAACCTTGACCCGAGCCAACATCATGGAGGATGAGGAGACCACCATTGCTAGATTCATTAATGGTCTCAATCCTGAGATTGCCAACAAAGTGGAAATGGTGCCTTATTTCAACATGGAGGATTTGCTTCATCATGCCATTAAGGCTGAGAGGATCATCAAGAGAGCAAAGGCATCCAAGATGTCTCAAGGAGGAATTTCCACATGGAGAGGAGCATGGAGCAAGGATGTGAGAGAAGTACCCAAGCCAAAAGTGGAGGCCATAAAAGGAGACTTGTCTCGGCCTCAACAAGAAAAGTCAATCATGCTTGTACCACTTTCACCACAACAAGTCTTGGAAGATCAAAGAAAACTTCAAAGTGAGGTTGAGAGAAAAGAAAAAGAGGGGAAAGTTGAGGGCAAGAGTGATGAGGGGAAAGCCGAGAGAACAACCGAGAGATTAAGTGAGAAGAGTGAACATGAGGGGAAGAAGAGTGGAGAGTTCCTGAGAGAAGAAATTGAGTGCGAAGTTGAGAGAAGACAAGAGTGCAATGAACCCAAGCCGAGTGAAGAGAGAAAGACCTACAGAGAAGCCATACTTTCATCTAACATAACAAAGTCTTTTTCTAGTGTTGTGTTGTCTTCTTTTCAGGACTTAAGTGGAGATAAGCTACAAGAATCAAGTGAGTTGCTGCCCATCCAAGAAGTTGGTGTTCCCAATATTCCAAGTCATGTCCCATGCATCAAACCAACAAAGGAGGTTGAGAAGGAACAATTTGAGGTAAGTCCAAGTGATTTCATATGCAAAAGTTTGCCTAACATTGTTTCTTATCCTATGGTTCAAGGGGATGAAATTGTTGCAACTCCACCCAAAGTCATTGAGTGCAAAGGTGAAAATTTTGTGGTTCCTACACCAAAGGAAGATACTTGGAGACTAAGTCCAACCACTGTAATGTATTTCTTCCTAACACCTAGATTTGATGTAGTTTTGCATGAAAATCTCAAACAATGTGTGTTTGCTTGCAATGTTATTTTGACAAATGGTTTTCATGAAACTAGATTAAGAGAAGGAAGTAAGCATGAAAATTTGACAAAATATGGTTTTAAGCCTTCTAATTCTTTGGTTTTGTCAAATCATCTTTTGAATTCCATGAGTTTCTCTAAAGAAAAATCTGTTTTGGTGTCTTTTGTTTTTGAATTTGTTTGTTTTGCATCCATTTCACATTGTTTTGTTCTGTCTCAAGTTAAATCTACTTCTTTGGAATTTTTCATGCATAAATTGGTTCTTACACATGCATTACATATTTCTTTGATTCCCATTTATGTTCAGCCCATTTTTGTGTGTCAATCTTTAATTTCCAGCAAGCATTTTTTTGTCATGACACATGCATTACACAAACTTTTGAGCATTGATCTTTTTGCTTTATGTCCAAACCTGAAATTTTTTATTTTGAGTGAAAATTCTGGTTTTAAATTCAGCCTTTTAAGGAGGTATGTTGAGTCCTTTGTTTTGTGTCACATCCCATTCACAAATTTCATGCATTGTTGTGCATATACATGCAAAAATAAGTTTGCTACTGAATTGGTTTCACTTAATCCTATCTACTCCAATCTTGTTTCATTTAAAATGCTTAGGATTTTTGTGAAATTGGTGCATCCTTGTTTTGTTATTAGTTTAGGCCACATTGTGTTCAATTCTTGTTTATTTGAATGGCCTATGCAAACTATTGTCTTGACATGCATAACTTGTGCTTTTCATAACCATAACACTTGTGTGAGTTTAGGTCCATTTGTTTTGAGTGCATACAGCATCCCTAAGGTAAATTATTCCAACACTTTTCCTAGTTTTGGGAATAATGTTTTTGAGATGGCAAAGGCAATGAAAGTGATGCCTAGAGTTAAGATGAAAATTGTGCAAACTTTCAGATTTTTTGTGCTAATTGCTTCTAACTTTGTTTTTGAACCTGGAGGTATCAAAATTATCATTGCATTTGGATATTGGTTCAGGTTTTTCACAAGATTAAAGCTCCATACACAAGCATTCCATGCTATTGGTGCTTATGTGAAAGGTAAGTGCTTATGTGTTGATTATTTCATTGTTATTGATTCAATTCCCTTTTCTAATGTAGGTTTTGATTTGAGGATGAATCCTTCTAAGGAGGGGGGAGCTGATACGATCAAAGAAGGCACAACCAAGGATGGCAAGGATCCATTGAAGATAACTAGTGGACCATTGACAAGGAAGAAGGCTAAGGAGCTCACTAGTGCACTTCAAGCTTTTGTCTCAAGCTTTTTCATGGAGAATGGGCTTGGAATTTCGCAAGGAGCTGCTGGAACATGCAAGGAATCATATGGAGATGATGGCCAAGCTTGGATTTTGACAGATTGGTGATGTTCTGGTAGAAAAATCATATCTTGAGCTAAACAGATCAGAATTGAGTGATTCTTGATTCATTGGAAAGCTAACATCTGGAGCTACAAATCATATGAAGACCATGAAACCCAGTTTGCACGTTAAGGGGGTCCAATTTAGCTTCAAAGTCGCGATTTGTGAGTCATCGCTGGTTCAGAAGCAGTTGCAGTATTTTGGGCATATCTTTGGCTTTAGATGTCCGTTTTGTGTGATTCAGGTGTCATTTCAAAGCTAAGAAAGAGATCTACAACTTTCATGCTTTGCATTTTGAGAAATCATGGCTGCATCAAGTTTGAATTTCAGCTTGAAGTTGAAGACACAAGCAAGAACCACCCGAGAAGACTATTTTGGGGTTTTTATGGCCAATCTTGTGTTGTAACGTATTTTATTTTATTTTCCTGTTTATTTACATTATTTAGGATGTTATTTAGGCCATGGAAGTGATTCAGGTCACTTAGGATAAATGGAATTCGCTGCACACCTTAAACATGTGTTAAAAGGGTGTAGGAATCCTAGTTTGACTAGGTTTTCTTGAGTCTTCTGTATTTAGGTTTCCTAGCTGACTTGGGCTGCAAATTTTGCTGAGTTTTTTTACCCTAGTTTAGGCCTATAAAAAGGCACATATTCTGGTTATAAAACACAGCCATTACATGAAATGATATTGCTACTTTGGAGAGAAATTCTCTTTGGTTCTTTGTGGACTACCTTGGTGCGCAAGTTGCTTGTGTTCTTGGTTTTCTTATACTTGTTTCTAATCACAGGTTGATTAGGGGTGGAGGTTTTAAATCCAGCCTCTTTGATGTCTTGTGGAGCTTTAAAAACATCTTAGGTGCGTTTCATGGCCTTTATACCATTGGGGTTCGCATCACCTCAGTATGAATACCTTTGCCCTTTCTTCTTTTGCGCTTTTGTAGTTCTTTGGCTGAAAGCTCCCCGACTGAAGTCCCCAACACCTCGATAGCCACATTGGGACTCAAAGGGGTAGAACTGATGGCTGGTTCTGAAGGTGGGTTGGCACGAACAGGAGTTTGATCCACCACCTCCACTTCCCCTTCGAGCGGAGGTGGAAAGGAGTCCTCCATGGCTTTCTTCAACTTCGACACTGAAGAAGAACCAGCCAGTGCCTTCTTCCTCTTAGAGGCTGCCTTCTTCTTTTGCTGCTCTCCCTTCTTAGCTTGACCAAGGAACAGACTTTTGTAAAAAGCAGTAGACTTGTCACCCATCTTTGGAAACAGAAGAACATCAGTGTAAGTACAGAATGGTATAAATGACAAAATCTAGGAATGAGCTTACTCTGTTGAAGTGTCGAGTACGTGAGTTTACCCTGAAGGAGCGTCACCAACCATGCATTCTTCCCATCAACCAAGGGCTTTGGCATACCTTCATCGGTATTATGCTCCTTAACTACCTTAAGTTCCCGAAGGACTTCTTTAGTCATGACATTCCATCTGATGGGAAAGGGGTATAAGGAACATGGAGGGGCCTCAGGGTCTCAATCTGCGACAGACCGAATACGGTTGTCAAATTCTTCAAATTGGGACTCTAGCTTTAAGGTTAAGAGCTTCCTTGGGTCTACTACGTCTGTATCAAGAGTCCCCAAAGCCCACTTGGTCGGCACATGCTTCCATCGCTCATCCACCTTCAGAAAAAAGAACTTTTTCTGCCACCCTCGCTAGCTATCCTTTGTTCTGAAGGTGAACGTATATTTCTTGCTCTCAGATCCTTGAGGGAGCAAGAAATAGAACCTCCCCTTCAGAACGGGGTGGAGTTTGTAGTATTGCATAAAAAAGATAAAGTAAGGCTCTATGCCAAAGACCCTACACATGAAAAGAAAAACGTTAAAGTAGGAGTAAGAGTTTAGGGGAAGTTGGTTCATGGCTATGCCATGAAATTGGAAAAAGTCACAAACCGTCTTCGGAAGGGGGTACCAAAGTCCCGCCTTTAGCTGATCCTTGAAGATAGTAAGCTCGTCTAAATGAGGAGCATAGCTGGGCATACCAGGACTATGTAGCTTGGTGATGGAGTAGGAAGGGAGAAAAAATTTAGCCACCACTTCTTCACTTTCTCTGGAGTGGGATAGCTCGGATGAGAGTTAAGTGGGAGCCAACTCTTAAGAACGGGGTGAGCTTCTATATGGTAAGAGGACATGCTCGGAAAGAATACCCTAACCTCATCAAGAAGAAGGGGAAAGAATTGAAACAAAAAAAGCACTTCAGAAGGAGACCCACCTAGTTCAAAATGAAGACAGTAACCTTGGAAACCACCACAAACTCGTCGGAAATCTCTCCGCCGCTAGCACCACTACCAAAGAGGGAAAAAGACAAGAGGAAATTAGAGAGCAAAAGAGAGTGAAAGTGAGAAGTGTGGAAAATTTTGAAAGAGGAAAGGTTTATATAGACCAAAGGAGGTAGGTGAAGCGTCACCATAATGACATTTCACAGGTGAAGGGATGTAACCGATGTAACGGACGCGACCGTTCACCAGTCATCTGATGACATGTGTCACCTGACGCGAGAAACAAGGGCACGCCTTTTGACAGCTAGCAGACCTATCCAAGCCTAGCCCGAAGTGACGTGTCTACCTGGTCAGAAGATGTGACGATTCACTGGCAGGCAGTGAAAAACTCAGAGGGGGAATATTTACCCTAGTCCAAAGACACTACTCTAGAAAACATCAAGAGTTCGGTTAAAGACCCTGCTTCAGCCAAATGAGGCATCTTAAACCAAAAAGGGTGCACATACCAAAAAAGGTAACCTCGGTCTGAATTCGGCTATGCTGACTTGGACTTCTACCACCTCCAACAAAGATTTTCACATCACTTTCACAAAGGCTTAACTCAGAAGACACAACTTCGGCTTCCCAAGGGGGGCATGTGATAGCCAAAAGGCTATTACCTGTAAAAAAATCCCAATTGGCTTGTTGAGCACTACCCTCGGTAAGCATGTGCGACAAACTTTGGAGAAGGGGTGCCCTCATTATCCTCAGAGGGAACACTGCTTGATAGTCAAAGGGTGATGGCCACCGAGGTCTCCTAATTAGATAGCTGGAAACCATCCTCAGTGAGAATCTAGCCCTAACCTCGAGGAACACTCATACACCACCCTCGATAAGGTAACATGACCAACTTCGGGAAAAAGGTGTCATTCACCACCATCGGATCTACAAACCTACCAAGCTTGGGAAAGTTGATCCACCATCCTCGACGGAGTAAAACGTTTCCCGAAGTTAACCTACATTGCCGAAGGGCCTTTCCCAATAGCCCTCGGGGAAAATCTCTGCCTAAATTGGTCTTGTGGAGATACAACAAAAATGGTTAAGGAACCTCTAACCAGGAGACCTCGCACACGCCCCTGCCCTCTGGCTGAAATGGCCTACGACCAGCTAGAGATACCTATCTTTGAAGGTATGGATCAAATTTGACCGAACACATGTCACGATTTGAATAGGATGTGTCAAACAGCGTCCTCCCTCCACCCTCCTATAAATACTTAGGAAGGACATTGGTAAGGACAGGACACAGAACTCTCGCTATTTTCCCACTCTCTGTTCCTTACTGCCACTCTCTATTCCTTACTACCATTACTCTCACAAATACTGACTTGGGCGTCAGAGGCTCCTTCCCTAGAAACACACTTCGGGGAGCTCCTAACCCCTATTCTCCTAAGTGTTTCAGGCACCTCCATACCAAAAGTCTCTCCTCCAGGCAAATATGTCATACAACAAGGATGCCACCGGGCATCAATAGGGAACATCAATACAACAGCCGAAGCCTATGACTTCGAAAAATAATAAAAACATGAAAAAATACTGTCAATTCCATTAGGACTAAGGTCGTGACACAAAAGATTATTTTCAATAAAGGAAATACATTGAGTCCTTCATCAAACAAGGTCAACTTCAGAAGTATCTGAGAATACCTTCACCCAAACAAAGAGGCAAAAAAGAGGATGGGCAGAAGGGAGAAGATAAGGAGTACGATTTAGATAGACACCAGACAAACCAAAGTCCACAAAAAAACCCACCACCTTCAACTGGGGTAATCAAGATAATCACCACTGGAATACCCTCGGTTGAGAGAAAGAGGAAGGTGCGGAAGATAGCAATGATGGAGCTTGACAACCCCACAAAGAAGCTCACCCGAAAGGATGGATTTGTGGTAAAATTTCCACATGGTGATCCTCTCCTGATCATGGCTAGGATTGGAAGTTGGGATGCCAAAAGAGAACTCTTAGATGATGGTTCAAATGTCGATGTCCTTTTTGCCCATCTACTACCAAGCTTGGGTATTACTAAGAATGAGCTCAAATCGATGACTTTACCCACCTTCGGGGTAGGACCTGCCGAACTCCCTATGTTGGGATGGATTGACCTACCACTCATGATGAAAGGCATTTCGGTAAAGACGGGGGAGGAGCACTTTGCCTCTACTATGACAAGATTCATAGTCATAGATGTTGGGTTTTGGGAGGCAAACAATGCAGCGAAATTTAACCGAAACCCTCCAGGAACCAAGTGAAACTGGGTAAACTGGGTGTTCAAAAATTTTCATACCTAATTTTCGGTTGAGATCTCTCACTCAACTGTAGAGTCGAATCACAAAACCTGAACAGTTGACGTGTTCAGGCTCTCTATGGTATCCACACGAGCCTATCGGGATCACCATGCTTCCACCACATCCCGGCAGATGCGTTTCTCTTGCGCTCGCAGTGCTAGCTTGCATCCTCCAAGAAATTGCAAGAGAAGAGTGCGGCTGTCCTTTTGGGAGGCTAGGGCAAGGAGACCTGCGAATTTCTCACTAGAAGTTGTATTTATAGTGAGACTCAACTTCCAAGCCTAATGGGTTTCAAAGCCCTAATCCAATTAGGATTTAATTTTGGGCTTAATAATGGCTCAACTATTGGGCCATTATTAATACGAAATTATTATGAAACCAAAACCCAAATTATTAGCCCATGCACTCTAATGATCCAAATAGCTCTATGTGTGCGACCCAATAGGCTCTTACCACGTTGGCAATGATCATAAATCACATTTATGATCATAAGCAATGAGCGGTGTCTAGCAACACATCATTGCTACCCAAGTGACAAGATTGTCGATGATTCGACTAAACCTTTATGATCATCACCGATATATGCCATTGTCCCTTTGTCCAAGATATCAAGACTAAGCACGAGACATGGAATGTGTCACTCTCGTATAGCCCAATCTTTGGTTTCTTGATTACCGAGTAGACCAACTTAAACTGATGACATTGATATCGTATATCAACTCATCCGAGCATGGCCATGCATTTTTCTAAGTCTTACTCTATCAAGGGGCCTGAAGATATCACTCCCGTTACATAGGAGGGACAAATCCCATCTTGATCATACAAATCCCTCCGCATGATATGTGGCATACCCAATGACCTCCTTCAAGTTCACTCAGTTACGAGCAACAAAGGAAAGTATCAAAGTATGTGACTCACATGTAGGGAACCTTGATGATCTTAGGTCGAAGGACTACATATACCATGATCACTATGAGAATCACTTATGACACTCATCTAACGATCCATGTAGTGTTCTCATGGTGGGTCGGTCCAGTACACAAGTTCTCCAACTTGTACCCATATGTAGACTACATATCTCATATTAGTCTCCACATATGCTAGTCGTTATGTATTATTGCAACCCGCTCCACAATAATACTAGACCAGGGACGTTTAAGAATATCATTATTCTAGGGTTACAATTATGTTTATTACGTTACGCAGAAACAAAACAACAAACATAATTGCTGGATTAATGCCTTAATAAAATATCATGACTCAATGTGCAAAAAATACAATCATCTCATGATTGGCTTTTGGGCACAACACTAACAATCTCCCACTTGCACTAAAGCCAATCATCCATGTATCTAATACCGATGGACCTAGAATGGCTATCATGCTTTTGCTGCATAAGGGGCTTTGTCAGTGGATCAGCAATGTTGCTATCTGTCGAAGTCCTGCATATCCTTACATCACCCCTCTCGATGATCTCCCTGATGAGATGATAGCGTCGGAGTATGTGTTTGGATCGCTGGTGAGATCGAGGTTCCTTAGCCTGTGCGATTGCTCCATTGTTGTCACAATAGAGCTCTATCGGGTCGGTAATGCTTGGAACCACTCCAAGTTCAATGATGAACTTCTTGATCCAAACTGCCTCCTTCGTAGCATCAGAGGCGGCAATGTACTCAGATTCTGTTGTAGAGTCAGCTACTGTCTCTTGCTTTGAACTCTTCTAGCTCACAGCACCACCACCAATACAAAACACATAACCAGATTGCGATCTAAAATCATCCTTATCGGATTGGAAGCTTGCATCGGTGTAACCCCTTACAACGAGCTCATCTTCACCTCCAAAGACCAAGAATGCATCCTTAGTCCTTCGTAAGTACTTAAGGATGTTCTTAACAGCTGTCCAGTGACTCTCACCGGGGTTTGATTGGTACCTACTCATCATGCTTAAGGCATATGAGACATCAGGATGAGTACATATCATGGCATACATGATAGATCCAATTGCTGAAGCATATGGAATCTTACTCATGCATTCTCTTTCCTTGGGTGTACTCGGACACTGAGATCTAGAAAGAGTTATACCATGTGACATGGGCAAGAATCCTTTCTTGGAATCTTGCATGCTAAACCTCTTTAGCACCTTGTCAATGTATGTACTTTGACTTAGGCCAAGAAGCTTTCTAGATCTATCTCTATAGATCCTGATGCCTAACACATAGGCTGCTTCACCCAAGTCCTTCATAGAGAAACATTTCCCTAGCCAAGTCTTCACAGACTGTAGCTCAGGAATGTCATTCCCGATGAGTAGTATGTCATCTACATACAACACCAAGAAGACAATAGCGCTCCCACTAACCTTCTTGTAGACACAAGGTTCATCTTCATTTTTGATAAAACCAAACTCTTTGATTGCTTCATCAAAATGAAGATTCCAACTTCGAGAAGCTTGCTTCAGTCCATAAATGGACCTTTGCAACTTGCACACTTTATTGGCATTCTCAGGAGTGACAAAACCCTCAGGTTGTGTCATGTACACATCCTCAAGTAGCTTTCCATTTAGGAATGCAGTTTTGACATCCATTTGCCATATCTCATAATCATAGTGTGCAGCAATAGCGAACAAAATTCGGATGGATTTAAGCATAGCAACTGGTGAAAAAGTTTCATCATAGTCAATACCATGAATTTGCTTGAAACCTTTTGCAACCAATCGTCCCTTAAAGGTAATCACATTACCATCCATGTCAGTTTTCTTCTTGAAAACCCATTTGCACCCTATGGGTTTTACCCCTTCAGGTGGGTCAACCAAAGTCCATACTTGGTTTTCATACATGGATTCCATCTCGGATTTCATGGCCACTAGCCACTTCTCAGAGTCAGGCCCCGACATAGCTTGTTGGTAGGTTGTGGGCTCATCCTGATCCATGAGCATCACATCACCAGTGTGAGTCATGAGAAATCCATATCTCTCAGGCTCACGCCGAATCCTACCAGACCTACGTGGGCTCTGTGCTACAGGAACAGACTCTTGAACCACAACATCTTGTGGTGTCTGTTCAGGTTCCATTTCAGGTTTGATGTCTCCTTGTTGTTCTTGAATTTCTTCAAGTTCTACTTTCCTCCCACTAGTTTCTTTAGAGATAAACTCTTTCTCTAAAAAGACACCAGTTCGAGCAACAAACACTTTTTGCTCAGAAGGATTGTAGAAATAGTAACCCTTTGTTTCTTTGGGATACCCAACAAAAAGGCATTTTTGAGATTTGGGCCCTAGTTTGTCAGAGGATTGACATTTCACATAAGCGTCACAGCCCCAAATCTTCATAAAAGACAAATTGGGATGCCTCCCACTCCATATCTCATATGGTGTCTTTTGAACCGATTTAGATGGAACTCGGTTTAGTGTAAAAGCGGCTGTCTCTAGAGCATGTCCCCAAAAGGAGTTTGGAAGGTCAGCTTGACTCATCATAGAGCGAACCATGTCTAACAGAGTTCGATTTCTCCTTTCAGATACACCATTCCATTGAGGTGTACCTGGTGGAGTGAGTTGTGATACTATACCACACTCCTTCAGATAGTCAAGGAATTCTCGATCCAAGTACTCTCCACCTCGATCTGATCGAAGCACTTTGATACTCTTCCCGAGTTGATTCTCTACTTCATTCTTGAATTCTTTGAACTTTTCAAAGGATTCTGACTTGTGTCTCATGAGATACACATAGCCATATCTGCTGAAGTCATCAGTGAAAGTAATGAAGTATTGGAAACCTCCTCTAGCTTGTGTAGACATAGGGCCACATACATCACTATGTATGAGTCCTAGTAAGTCATTAGCCCTTTCACTTTGCCCTGTGAATGGGGCTTTGGTCATCTTGCCCAACAAACATGACTCACATGTCTCATATGATTCAAAATCAAATGAGTCCAAGAGTCCATCCTTATGGAGCTTGGATATGTGGGTCTCATTTATATGGACCAAGCGATAGTGCCAGAGATAGGTCGGGTTCCAATCATTTAATCTGACCTTCTTGTTATTCACATTACAGATTGGATCTTCAAGGTCTAGAACGTACAACCCATTGCTAAGTTGAGCACTACCATAAAAGATTTCATTCAAATAAATAGAACAACATTTGTCTTTTATTATAAATGAAAAACCTTATAGAACAACATTTGTCTTTTATTATAAATGAAAAACCTTTCTTGTCCAAACAAGAAACAGAAATCAAATTTCTACTAATAGTAGGCACAAAGTAGCAGTTGTCTAATTCTAAAACTAATCCACTAGGTAAAGTGAGAACATAAGTCCCTACGGCTAAGGCAGCAACCCTTGCTCCATTTCCAACACGTAGGTCCACTTCACCTCGGGCCAATCTTCTACTTCTACTTAGATCCTGCACATTTGCACAAATGTGAGATCCACATCCAGTATCCAATACCCAAGATGAGGAAGTAGAAAAGTTAGCCTCTATAACAAAAATACCTGAAGTGGAAGTCTTACTTCCCTTTTCCTTAGCAAGTTCTTCAAGATAGAGCTTGCAATTGCGCTTCCAGTGTCCAGGTTGCTTACAATGGAAGCACTCCCCTTCCTTTGCCACACCACCCTTTGGTTTCAATGCAGCTGAAGAAGAATTAGCATTGGACTTTCCATTAGCTTTATCCTTCTTCTTGTTGGCTTTTCCTTTTCCCTTGCCCTTTTGAACCATCAAAATGGGCTTAGCCTTCTTAAGGTTTTGCTCAGCAGTTCTCAACATGTTGAGCAATTCAGGGAGGGACTTGTCAAGGTCATTCATGTTATAGTTCATGACGAACTGACTGTAGCTTTCAGGCAACGATTGCAAGACTACATCAATAGCCAACTCTTTCTGAAGAGCAAATCCCAAATTCTCAAGATTCTCAATGTACCCAATCATCTTGAGCACATGAGGACCCATGGGACTTCCCTCAGACATCTTGCACTGAAACAATGCCTTAGAGGTCTCAAACCTCTCATGCCTAGCTTGCTCTTGGAAAAGCATTTTGAGATGTTCGATCATATCGAATGAACGCCCCCATGTTCTCATGTTGCTTCTGAAGCTCAGATTCCATGGTAATAAGCATGAGGCATGCAACATCCAAAGCATCATCAGAATGCCTCTTGTGAGCATCCCTTTCAGCTCTTGGAGCAGTGGCAGCAGGCTCATTCGGAATGGGCTGCTCTAGGACATAAGCCTTTCTCTCTTGTTTGAGGACTATCCTCAAGTTTCGGTACCATTTGAGAAAGTTGGTCCCATTCAGTTTTTTTCCTTCTCAAGGATCGATCGCAATGAAAGTGTCGATGTGTTTTGTGCCATGGTTATCTACAATAGTAAATTTGCAGTGGTAAGAGCCTTGTATTTTAATTCATTAAAGATGCATGCCAATTTTCGTGCGTTGATTAACCAGTTTTTATTTATGTGGCGCTTTGCGTACGGTGGTCCCGTTGGCCGGTCAGCGGGCGGTGGTTCCATTCGAGCAAGTAGGCACCCGAGACCACTACATTTGAGCCACCAAAAATACCTTACTTTCAGTGCCCGAACAGGCCGAATCCGAGCAAAGCTAAGGTTTTTACAACTATTGCAAGAATCCTAATCCACATAGGCATCTCATACCTATCAATTTCGGGTTAATCTCATTAACCAATTTGTGTCGTTTCTTCATATTTCTCATATGTTCATTATGAGTTCCGGTTTCATGCATCATGAATCAATCTAATTAATCATGGCCGAAAAGCAACCGAACACATAACATCATGCGATTCAACATCAATCCCGATTTAGGGTTTCACCAGTAGCTCTGATACCACTGTTGGGTTTCGAAAGCCAAACAGCACAGCAGAATTTAACCGAAACCCTCCAGGATCCAAGTGAAACGGGGTAAACCGGGTGTTCAAAAATTTTCATACCTAATTTTCGGTTGAGATCTCTCACTCAACTGTATAGTCGAATAAAAAAACCTGAACAGTTGATGTGTTCAGGCTCTCTATGGTATCCACACGAGCCTCTCGGGATCACCACGCTTCTACCACGTCCCGGCAGATGAGTTTCTCTTGTGCTCGCAGTGCTAGCTTGCGTCCTCCAAGGAATTGCAAGAGAAGAGTGCTGCTGTCCTGTTGGGAGGCTAGGGCAAGGAGACCTACGAATTTCTCACTAGAAGTTGTATTTATAGTGAGACTCAACTTCCAGGCCTAATGGGTTTCAAAGCCCTAATCCAATTAGGATTTAATTTCGGCTTAATAATGGCTCAACTATTGGGCCCATTATTAATACGAAATTATTGTGAAACCAAAACCCAAATTATTAGCCCATGCACTCAAATGATCAAAATAGTTCTATGTGTGCGACCCAATAGGCTCTTATCACGTTGAAAATGATCATAAATCACATTTATGATCATAAGCAATGAGTGGTGTCTAGCAACACATCATTGCTACCCAAGTGACCAGATTGTCGATGATTCGACTAAACCTTTATAATCATCCTCAATATATGCCATTGTCCCTTTGTCCAAGATATCAAGCTAAGCACGAGACATGGAATGTGTCACTCTCGTACAGCCCAATCTTTGGTTTCTTGATTACCGACTTGACCAACTTAAACTGATGACATTGATATCGTATATCAACTCATCCGAGCATGGGCATGCATTTTTCTAAGTCTCACTCTATCAAGGGGCCCGAAGATATCACTCCCGTTACATAAGAGGGACAAATCCCATCTTGATCATACAATTCCCTCCGCATGATACGTCGCATAATCAATGACCTCCTTCAAGTTCACTTAGTTACAAGCAACAAAGGAAAGTATCAAAGTATGTGACTCACATGTAGGGAACCTTGATGATCTTAGGTCGAAGGACTACATATACCATGATCACTATGAGAATCACTTATGACACTCTACATATCTCATATTAGTCTCCACATATGTTAGTCGTTATGTATTATTGCAACCCGCTCCATAATAATACTAGACCAGGGATGTTTAAGAATATCATTATTCTAGGGTTACTATTATGTTTATTACGTTACACAGAAACAAAACAACGAACATAATTGCTGGATTAATGCCTTAAGAAAATATCATGACTTAATGTGCAAAAATACAATCATCTCATGATTGGCTTTTGGGCACAAGACTAACAATAGATGGTCCATCATCCTGCAATGCCATCCTTGTCAGATAGACTTAGGGCAAGCATCATCTTTGAACTGATGTAAAGTACTTGACTATCACGTTCGAGGAAAAAAAGGAGATGCCAAAATATATATCGATCAAGCAGAAGTTAGGAAAGTGTTTATTGAAGCAAGGCAAAGTCCTGCCAAAGTCCACCTACAGAGTTCAGGGGATAATTGCATACTTGCCAAAGATGGTATAGAATGGGGAATGGGTGATATTGAGAAAATAGAAAATGAGGATATAGAGTTAATCCCTGGCCGAAGTACCAGAATTGGGAAAAAACTAGCCAAAGATGAAAAAGAAAAACTTGTATCCCTTCTATCAATGGACAAAGATCTATTTGCTTACTCCTCAAAGGATATGCCTGGAATAAATCTTGACATGATCCAACATAGTCTTAAAGTACATCCTAAGGCAAGGCCTACTCGATAGAAAAATTGCAGCATCTCTATTATGGCTCTCCTAGCTAAAGGCTTGGTTGAGGAAGGTAAGGTGTTTGAAATTAAATTTTTAACCTTAATTCACATTCACCTAGCAAGAATGGGTAAGTTTAGCAAAGTTCATTAAGTTCCGAGGAGATTAAGGCACTACATGAGGTTTAGGGGAAAAATGGTAATTTTGTGTCCCAAATAGTCGGGCTAGATCCTGATTGTTGAAAATGAGTTTTTCATAACCTAACTTTTAACTTTAACCCAAACTTAGTTGAAATAAACAAGATTTGACTAAGTTTGACTAAGGTTACCTAAAGGAGGGGACTTATTTGTAACTTTTTAAATTCTTGGATGGCTTCTTGACTAAGAAGCTATAAGACTTGATAAAGTGAGGGAGGAGGCCATATTTGCTACTGAAACCCGAGTTCCTCCTTCACCTTACCAATTCTCTATCAATCCAAGCACAAAACTAAGAGATTTTGATGAAAATGGAAGCCACCAAGGATGTACATGCTATGGAAAACTTATTTTAAGGGTGATTTCATGTTTTTGAAGCTTGGAACCAAATTTTCCACCATCTCTTATTTTTGATGTGAGGTAACACTTATGTTTTTGGTAGATTCTTGTTTATTAGATGTTTGGAAGCTTGGGTTTTAGTTATAAGGTATTAATTATGTGATTTGTGCCTTTGGTTGCTTAGAACTACATAGAGCTTTGTAGAACTTGAGTTCTTGAGAATTTTTTCTTGCTTATGAGCTGTAGTTAAGGTAAGCGAGTTAAGTTTTGATGCTTAATTGATGCTATTGGAATGAGTTTGCTTGATGAGTTCAAGTAGTTCTTGCAATAGCATTAGTTAGTAGGCTAGGTTGAATCATGGTGGACTATGAGGTTTATGATGATTGGAATAATGTTATAATGCATCATAGGAAGGCTTGTAATACTTAGCTATGAACTATGCAACATGTACTACATGTATGTGAAGTTTGAAGGCTATCCATGTATGTTTGATATGTTTGGAAAGTGTCCAAAGTTCATAACAGCAAAACTGGAATTTTCTGGGCATTTCGCAGGATTGGCAATGCGTCGCCAATCGTTATTAGATCCCACGACTCATTGCCAATACCACAACAATAGGCAACACGCTGACAACTGTGGCAACACGTCACCGCAGGCATAACGACTGAAATTTTACAATTTTGCTAGAGAGGTTGGGGGAAGATCTAAAGGGGTTCTTAGGGTACCTTGGGGTCCAACCATTTCGAAGGTACTCAGAGTCTTTCAAAATTCCTTTGAGACCTAGGAGTTTCCTTGAGTTTTATAGTTACTTTTACCATAAGCAAGGAAACTAGTTTTCAAAAGATCACAACTAAGTACTACTAGCTTGGGTGAAAGGTTTGGAACCCTTGGCGACCTAGCCCTACCGTTTGGCACGAGGTTGCAAGGTGAAACCTTAGTGCACCTAGTCTATGAGGACAGCATAGTCTACAAGGTTTTTACATCCTAGTCTGCAATAGTCCCACCATAGTGCCCCTGTACAACATAAAAGGAGAGATTTAACTAGTGATTTATCACTAGAGAGGATGGCAAGCTAAGCATGCTAGAGGACAAGGCTATGCCTTGTAGTTTATGGACTAGGATGTGGAGGGGTCCCAAGGGACCCAGATATATGCATATATTAGACCCTCAGGCTATGTGTGCTCATAGCAAGTTACATATATTCTCACATGTGGAGTCCTTAGTAACTTTTCTTATAGGTGAGGTGAAGACCTTTATTAAGAATGTCTGAATTCTGACTCGCTAGTTATGTTGTGCAGATTCTGATTACTAGACCAGATAACCACTGAGGGTTGTCATGATAGTTTGACGTTGCTGTAGGTACCTTGCTTGAGAATCTTTCTAATTCTAGTCTATTTGGGTGACTTGTTGGTTAAGTAACAATACTAACTACAGTCTTCCTCTGGCAGTAAAGCCTAGCAGCACGTGGACAATGACTTTTATGACTCACCACTTGGACTCGCATCCAATGTGGGAGTTAGTTCAAGAAGATCTCAGTTGAGGCTTGTATATATAGTACTCTTTGTCACCTTCATTGTCTATGTTTTGAGGAGTCCTAGCCTCTAGGGTTGCTTTTGGGTAAGGGCATTAGTCTACTTTATGTATGAATGCTCCCACACAGTTGTTATGTGTAGTAAATTCATATAAACGTTGATTTTGTATGCTTTGGCTATTTGAACTTGTTTTCTTTGGAAATATCTTGGCCAAGTGAATGTTTTATGGATTTTGTTAATCCAAGTCAAAGTAAAAAGAGCATGCATTTTGCATATTCTAGGTTAATTGTAATACCCAAAAAATGCTAAATGACTAAGTCCCGGGCTAAGTGGATTAGTGATATAAAAAGTTTCTTAAATTAAAAACTTAGCTCAATTAAATTGAGGAGACATGGAATTAATTATGGAATGGGCATAAATGAGTGTTGGACACTTTTGGAATTAAACTTGGAAAAGGCCAAGAGAATTGGTGGTGAAAATGGTGGAATTTGAAGTTGAGGGACTCAATTGCTCAAATGAAAAATTTTGTGGAAGGGCTCAATTGCGCAAATTGAGAAGTTGGAGGACTAAGTGGGGGATTTGGCCAATTTACATGGCAGATTTTTCCATGGCCGGCCACCCCAAAAATACCATTTAAATATTTTCCGACTACACCTCCACTAAGAATTGTTTATTGTCCCACTTAGACTTGTCCCCCACCTTCACCATATTTAATTATATTTGCCCATCCTTTGTCTTCCACTACAAACTCCATTATGATTAGTTTATTGTCTCCACTACCAATTGTTTAATGGCCATTGGAAATTGTTCCCCCTCTCCACCAAGTGCAATAACCGGCCATCATCCTTCAAACACTCTCATTTCACTTACACACCACTCTCTCTCTAGCCCTTATGCTCTCCCTTCTATCTAAACTCTTACACAACCGGCCATGGCTTTGTTCAAGCTCCATCATTTTCTTCCTTCATCCTACCTTTCTGCCACAGCTAAAATCACTCTTCCTTGCACATGCAAACACATTTTCATAGAGATTTCAAGTTCCTAAACCCATCTAGGGCAAGAAATCAAGAGAAAGGTCCAAGAAATGCTGTCTTGAAGTTTTGACCATGGAGGATTTTTAGTGTTCTTGAGCTCAACTCAAGAGCTCATGAACATGCATGGTGTTTTTAAGCCATGGGGAACAAAGAAATGAAGAAGAACTCCAAGGAAAAGTGAAGCTCATTTTCGGCCATTTTCCTCCATGTGAGGAGTTGTAAGTAAACCAAGTTTCCTTAGTGATTTTATGTGTTTTTGATCTAGAATAAAGCTTACTAAACTTTCGGCCATTTTGGATTTATGCTAGAAAACCAAGTTGAGCTTTCAGCCTTGGATTTTTATGAAGGGTACCAAGTTTTTCTTGGTGATTTTAAAGCCATGCAAAGCAAAGGATGCAAGAAAAGCAAGAATGGATTTTTGGCCAAATGGGTATTTTTGGCATGCAAGCATAAAACCAAGTTTTCTTGGTAGAAATGGAACTCTTATGAGTATACAAGACAATGGCCAAAATATGGATGTAAAAGGAGAAATTTTGTAAACTAAGGAAGCTAGTAAAGTTTCGGCCATGTTGTAATTTTTGTAGCTTTCCATTTTAACCATGTGTTCTTGACATTTAATGAGTTCCTAGATGTATATGGAACTAAAATAATAAAGAAAGAAATGAAGAGTACTTTCGGCCTTAGTGCCAATTTTTGGTGGATGTGTGTAGACCAAGTGTTCTTGGTGGTATAAGTGTTCCTAATGAAATATGGGACTAAAATGAGAAAGGATAAGTAAAGGACAATTTTGCCAACAATTGTTCTTGAAATCCTTAAGTGGAAACCAAGTGTGCTTGGTAATTATGAAGCTTTTAAGTACAAGAAAGCTCAAAAATCAAGTAAAGCTTGAGAGAGAAGTAAAGACAATGTTCAGCCATGACCATTACAGAAAAAGTTCCAGAACTAAACGCTTGAGCATAGTGTTCTTAAACTCCTACATTGGCTAAATTTTCCACATTGGCGATATTGGCAAAATGGGCTACAATTGACTACATGGGCTACATTGACTTGAGACTTGGACAAAGAGCAATATCCAAGAAAGGTTAATTTGGGCCTTACCTCTTTAAGTTGAGGTTGAGTAAGTTAAACCAAGTGTCCTTGGTAAAAGAAAATAATAATAATAATAATAATAATAATTATGGTTCTCAAAATTAATGAAAAGCAAGTAAATAACTTGTTAGTGTTTTTGGGCTTTATAGGTCCATTAAGGAAAGACAAGTTCCAACAACAAACAAAGCAAAGCAAGGCAAAGACAATGAGCAAAAGGTTACACAGATTGTGGTAAGGATTCCTATACTCACTATGTTGCATGGTGGATTTTCATGATTATGTTTTGTGAGTATTAGTGCCCCTATGTGATGGTCAAAGAATCGTGTGATCCTAGGTGTGCATGCAGGGCTAAGTTGTTTTATTGCTTCAGCAATTCGATGTTAGGATTTCTCATACTCACTTTGTGAGTATTTGGGCACCTAGTGCATAAGTGGGCTAAGTATACTTGCTTCAGCAACTCTTTGATTACTCATGAGTTCTGTGCAAGCATTTAAGGCTTGGAATTGAGTTTGGCCAACTCAATTCCCAAGCTAAGGAGCACTCAGTACAGTATAAAATAAAGAAAGGTCGACCGTGGATTGTGTGATGTGGAATATGCTAATGCTTGTGATGCCCATATGGAATGGTGTTATGTGGTGTGTTGTGTTGTGTGCTTCTCTGAAATTGGTTGTGCATGCTGACCCCGGTTGTTATTATTATTATTATTGTATGCCTTGTATTTTCTTTGTTTTAGTGTTTTCCTTTGTAGGAACACGGGATAATTGACATTACATTCTTGGCATAAGTTAGGCTTTGGAAGCCATATGTGATTTTGAGAGTCATGAGAATTACCTCACTATGTTACCGGGATCCTTACTGAGTTTTATAACTCACCCACCCTTTTCTACTTTTGTAGGAAAAAGGATTCCTTGAAAGATCAAGCTAAGAGTATTGGAATACTCTTTCTGATATGTTAAAGGGTTGGGTATGTGTATGGTATTGCTCATTATATTCATATGATTCTAAGTGACTTATGTGGTATAGATTGCTTGTGAATCAAGCTAATGTTGTGGACTTACTAGTGCAGGCTTATAGAATCTAGAAGTTCTAGGAACAAGGTCTATTAAGTTGGAATGTGTTCCATGTCATTATAAGTTGATGGTTGAATAGTTATGAGAACTTGGTATGTAAAACTTGAACTTGGCTAATTTTAGATATATAGCATCCTTGGTATGTTTTCCAAGTAGGTGATGCTTGTTTGCTGCTCATTATGGATAGCCATAACTCTGGATGACTTATGATGATGATTTTTCCTTGGATGGATGATTATGATGACTTATGATGTTGATGACTTTAAAGGATGATTATATGAGAAGTATGCTTGAATTCATGCAGGTGGAATGTCTTGATGGATGTTTGTGTTATGTGTACTAGATTTGGCAGAATGCTCATAGATATGAAATATGGTTTTCAAACTTGAAATGGAATATGAGCTTCTTGGTTGCCATGCATTGAAATAGTACACTTGATGGACACACATCTGATGCACTTAGTGGATTATGTGTATGGCTATATGTAGCTTGGATGAAATAAGCATGTGAAAATATTACAGGAGAAGCTTATGTTGAATTGGAATAAAGTATGCATGTGATGAAGTATGCATGTAAGCAGGATAAAATCATGAATGGAACACTAGAAATTCCACTTAGGTGCTAGCTTGTACCTAAGAGCACCCTAACATCACCTAGGAAGTGATTAATTAACAAGCTAGTACCAGAATAGATCCTGGAGTCACACCGTAGGTGCTCATAATAGATAATAAAGCCCTTTCCGTGTGAATAACTTCTGCTGTACTACTCTGATAATCGGGCCTAAATGGGCCAAGGGCAATTCGGGGCATGACATTAATCAACTACTATCATGGAGTTTTAATCCACACACATATACAGCTAGCCAACTGCAACCACCGTGAGACCAATTCTCATAGGCTTCCTGGGTAGGGGCCAAGGATAGCCATGTCAATCTCAACGCATAAGAAAAAATTTACAAAAATGAAATTGAACAACTAATGGAAGCCGGTATAATAAGAGAAGTGAAATACCCTGACTGGCTTAGGAACATCATTGTTCCTACCAAGGAAGGGAGTGATAAACTCTGAATGTGCATCGACTTTTGAAATGTCAACGATGCTTGTCCCAAGGACTCGTACCCTCTGCCTTCAATAGACCAGCTGGTAGACTTCACTGCCGAATATAGGTTATTGAGTTTCCTTGATGCATTTAATAGGTATCACCAAATTCAAATGATGTGGGAAAAACTTTATTCATCATCGATGTTGGGACATATTGTTATGTAAGAATGCCCAAAGATGAGCCACATATTAGAGGCTGATGAACAAGGTGTTCAACTCCTAGGTTGGGAGAAATATGGAAGTATATGTCGATGATATGATAGTTAAAAGAAAGGAACCTAACGATCATATTGCAGACTTACAAAAAACCTTCCAACAACTTCGGACATTCAGATTCTGTCTCAACCTCAAAAAGTGCGTATTCGGGGTAGCAGTTGGAAAATTCCTTGGCTTTATGGTGTTTAAGAGAGGCATAGATGCCAATCCATAAAAGTCAGAACCTTGCTCGAATTTCAAACTACCACAACCACAAAGGACATACAAAAGCTCACTGGAATAATAATGGCACTTATCTGATTCATCTCCAAATATAGAGATTGATGCTGACCTTTCTTCAAGGTGCTCACCAAAGCAGCCAAAAGTGAAGATAAGCTTAATGCCGAAGAACATCCTTGGAATGAAAAATTTCAAAAGGCTTGGGATGAACTTAAGAATTACTTATCCCATCTACCGAAACTTTGGCAGCCAAGGGTAGGAGAACCCCGCATCATCTACTTCACCATCAGTGAAAAGGCAGTAAGTTTGGTGCTTGTCAAAGAGGAAGGAGGAAAACTGTGGCTGGTATATTATGTCAGTAAGTCCTTATGCGGTGCTGAAGTTAGATATCCAACATTGCAAAAAGTGATATATGCCTTAGTCATGGCAAGCAGAAGACTTTAGCCTTACTTCTAAGGACACTTCATCACGATTCAAAGTAACCTACCTCTTTAGGATATTATGAAGAAGATGGATCATTAGGGATGATTGTCCAAATGGAGTACTAAGCTTGATGAATATGATATTACAGATGCACCAAGAAAGGCAATAAAGGCTCAAGCTTTAGTGGATTTTATTGCTGAAATACCAGAAACCGAGGGTACCTTGATTAAACTCGGTGACGAGGAACCCGAATGGGTGTTATTCGTAGATGGCACTTCAGGATCATAACACCAGGGTGCCAGAGTAATTCTCCAACATCCCAAAGGTATAAAATCATTGAAGGCCATCAAATTTGGATTCTATGTCACTAATAATATTGCCGAATATGAAGGTTTCATAGCAAGCTTCCAACTAACAAAAAGAGTTAGTGTACAGAATCTAAAAGCTTACAGCAACTCGTAACTAATGGTTCGGCAAACAATGGGAGAATACGAGGCCTAGGACCCTAGCCTGGAAAATATCATGACCTCATCAAGGAATTGATTCAAGGATTTGACAAGGTACAAATAGAAAAGGTACCTAAAAAAACACGAAGGCAGACGTCCTGAGCAAATCGAAAAAGTCTATTGAAGTGCTTAACTCTCCAAGTATAGCCATCTTAATGGCAACAACCTTGGAAAGAGGATGAAAAGACATAATAAGAGAATTCTTGACAAATTCTTCCTTACCTAAAGACCCTTGGGAGGCCACGAAGGTGCGAAAGCTGTCAAGAAGGTACTTCATGATCGGGGAAGAGTTGTATATGCAAGGATACTCCAACCCCTTACAAAGATACATTAGTGAAGAAGATGCCGAAGCAGTATTGAAGGAAGTTCATAAAGGGATTTATGGACCCCACATCAAGGCAGATGCCCTAGCCGAAGTCCTACTTCAGTAAGGATATTTCTGGCCTACCATAAGAAATGACACTCAACAGTTCGTCAGAAAATGATCTAAGTGCCAACAACATGTGGGAATCCAAAAAACACCTTCAGAAATGATAAATTTAGCCAATTATCCATGCCCCTCCCCATATGGGGAATTGGCCTCATTAGTCCTCTCCTGACAGTCCCAGCAAGAGTTAAGTTCTATGTTGTTGTGGTAGACTACTTCACTAAGTGGATTGAGGCAGAACCGTTGGCAACAATCTCAGTGAAAGACATTCAAAAAGTTCATCTGAAAAAACATCTTATGTAGATTTGGTTGCCTGAGGGTGATAGTAGCAGACAATGGTTCTCAATTTATTGACAAGGGGTTCTAGGAATTTGCCACCAATCTCGGGGTGAAATTGCATTTTGCCCCAGTTGCCTATCCTCAAAGCAATGGGCAAGTTGAAGTGTCCAACAGGACATTAAAAGATGGTCTAAAGAAGAAAATGAATGAAGCAAGGGAAAGTGGCCTAGTGAACTGCCAAAAGTGCTATGGAGTTACCGAACAACTCCTAGAAGAGCCACTAGGGAAACTCCTTTTTCATTTGTGTTCGACATAGAGGGTTTGATCCCTATTAAAGTTATAAAACCTTTAATAAGAATACAAGTATTAGACAAAGAGGGGAAAAACCTCAACTTAAGAGCCAACCTTGACATTGTTGATGAACATAGGGAGATGGGCGAACTTAAAAAAAAAGCTTTCCAATAAAGAGTAGCCATTGCAGCGAACTTGAAGGTTAAACCTAAAGGGATCAAGATAGGAGAACTTGTTCTCCAAAGGGCTGAGCTGGAAGCCTGAAAACTATCTCATGGCGTACTTCAGGCAAATTGGGAAAGACCTTATTTGGTGACAAATGAAGTTCAACCCAAAGCTAGAAACTCAGAAATGCCAAAGGAGAAGAATTGAAAAACACATGGCACTCAGATTCTTTGAAAAAATTCTACACTTAGAAACCCTCCAAAGGCTTAGAAATTTTTCAATGAGGCATTGTACTTATAGGAAATTTCCTAAAGTTAATATCAAATTTTTTTGAAAATATACAAATGCTTTACAAATACAAATTGTCCGAAGATGTTGTTTGGATACCCAAAATTATCCCCAAAATACTTAAGACAAATTTTCATTGCTTAGAATTGCCAAAGATGCTACATATTGCCAAAGATGCCATTCTTGGTATTGATTGATGATGATAAAATGTTGTTCCTTATAACATTTTTTCTGAAGATGGCACCCTAAGCATTGATTGAAGCTGGTAAAGTGAATATTTCCCAAATGCGAAGACCTAAATAGTTTACCGAAGATGGTGAATGAATGGTCTAATGAGACACTTTACCGAAGATGGTGAATGAGCTATCTGATCTAACAATTTAAGGGCAGTGGCTTCACCAAAGATAGTGAAGAAGTTGTATAAATGAGCAAGTTTACTGAAGGTGGTAATTTCACCAAAAATGGTAAATATGTTACTGGACTAAATATTTTCACTAGAGGTGGTGAAAGTGTTTTGGCTAAAACATTCTTAGCCGAAGGTGTTTAACCTTGGAAGCATTATTCGGTATTTTTTAAGAAGAAAAATTTTGTGGACTTAAGGAATTTCAAACACAGTTTCGATAACAGAAGGCATTCCATTAAACCACGAGAAGAAGATTAAAAAAAAGGGTGTATGAATTCCCTAGCTCATTTTCCTCTTTATCTCCTTGAGACCTTTTGGCATCCAAGTCTTCTAAGGATGCTGAAGGTTGCTCAAGAAGGTTTAGAAACTCCCTCTTCAACCACTTTGAGGAAGACCCTTTGGGAATTTTGAGGGCTTGAAGAAAGGAGACATCAAGGTCGGGGTGGCACAAAAGTATTTGATGGCAAGCCAAGGCGAAACCATCCTGGAAAGAGTTCTTCATTGCCTCATCAACCTCTACCTTCTTCACCTCGAAGAAATCCACCTCCTTTTACTAAGCCACAAATTCTTTCCTTTTCTTATTCTTCAACTTCTTCAACTGATCGAACTTGGCGCCAACCTCGACATTCATTCCAAAGGCCTTTGTTAGATCAGTACTAGGATCATCCTTGTCCTTCTAAAGAGCCTCCACCAATGAAGTTTGCTCTATTAAATTCGAGCCGGGGTTAAAAACTTTTGAAGAATACTCTTCAAAGAGTTTCTTCTTGCTCTCCATCACTTCTTGGCGAAGCTTCGCTAGCTCATCCTTGGTAATTTTATTAAGTTCTCCATACTTAAGGCAAGAGTTCATGAAAATATCTTTGGCCTTAGCTAGATTTTCTTCTAATTGGTTTCGCACTGAAGTCTGTTTTGCCAACTATGCTCAGAAGTAGGCCCAATAAGCGAGCATCTGTAATATGGGAAGTACTAAGGGTGAAATAAAAGTTCAGACAACAAAAATTATTCTAGTTACCAAGAAGGAAAAAGTACCTGAGTTGCATGCTCGGTCATCCGAGCAGCGAGAATCTCTTCATTCAGACAAGAGTCTGTCAGAGATTGGAACGTCATGTTCATCATAATGCCCCAGGCCATTTGAGGAACCATCCTCTAGCAATCTTCCAAGAACAAATCCATGTCCTCAGTAAAAGTCTAGAAGGGCTCACTCATAACTTTATTAGTAGGGATCTTCACATCCTGAACAGCCCATTTCCAAGCATGCTCGATCATCTAGTCAATTGGGGGCAGCTGCTCTGCAAGATCATGCAGAAGTTCCATCACCATATTTTCCCTTAGCCATTCATCTACAAAGTCCAAACTCCTAAAAAAACCAAAATTCACAAATGAAAGGTAAAGGGATAAACCTGGCAAAGCGACCTCGGGGACTCCACCCTCAGAATCACTTAGGTCAAGGACCTCGATAGAGACCTCTTTCCTTTTTTCTTCTTCTTTTTTCCTCAGCATCTTTGGTAGAAATCATAGCCAAGGATGTCCCCAACATCTTCGAAGAAGGGTTGACAGGGATAGAAAGAATAGCGGCCTCAGGCAAAGGATCGACAACTTCGGTCACAACTTTGGGCGGAGAGGGAATGTCATCCCCTTTGGACTTTTTCTACTTTCCCTCACCCAAAGGCTACCTTTTCTTCTACTTTGGGGCCTTCTTCTTTTGTTCTCCTTTCTCTGCTTGGCCGAGGAACAGACTCATGTAGAGGCCAATTAATTTTTCACCAATTTTTGCAAAGTAGAAAACATCAATGCAAGGATAAAAAATTCAACAAGTACAAATTGAAAAATAACTTACTCTCCACAAGGGCAGCTCAGGACAATTCCCCTCAAAGCGAGAGAACAAGCCAAGACTTCTTCCCATCCACCGCTAGCTTTGGCATATCCTTGTCAGTGATGTGCCCCTTAATGACATCTAATTCCCAAAGGACATCTTTAATCATGAAGTTCCATCTGATTGGAAATGGGTAGAGTGGTCATAAAGGTAACTAATCTTGCCAGTCAGCTACTGCCTAAATACAGCTGTCAAGTTATCCGAACTGGGACTTTAGTTCGAGCATCAACAACTTCGACAGATCCATCACAATGATTACCAAAGACCCAGAAGCCCACTTCACTAATAGATCCTTCCACTTCTCATATATCTCCATGAAGAAGTACTTTTTCTGCCAACCTCTCGAACTATCCTTGGTGGCGAAGGTGAAGGTGAAGGTGAACTTCCTGCATAAGAAAGTTGGAGTGGGGAACTATTTTGAAAATGTCACACATGCATAAGAAAGCATTAAAATAGGAATACGAGTTTAGGGGAAGTTGGTCGATAATTTTTCCATGAAATTGGCAGAAGTCAGAAACCATCTTCGGGGGACGATACCAAAGACCTGCTTTTAGTTGGCACCTAAACATGGTTACCTCTTCTTCTCGAGGATGGTAGCTTGGCTTGCAATAGTTGAGAACTCTTGTCTTAGTGTACAAAGGAAGGAAAAACTTCGCACGCCACTTATTTAACTTCTCTGAAGTTGCACAGCTTAAGTGGGTATCTAGGGAACTCTAACCTTCTTTAGCGACATGTACTTCAGTTCCTGAAGATGCCATGAATCCTAGAGAATCTATTCTCGAAAAGAAGGAGAATGAAAGTGTAAAAGAAAAACAACTTTGGCAGAGACCCACCTATTTGGATTTCGAAGATACAACTAGAGCCACCACTTATGGTTGCCAAAAATTGCTCCGCTGCTAAGAACCGCCACAGAAAAAGAGAGGAAAATGAGAGATCCAAAGAAGAAGAACAAGAAGCAAAAGTGAGAAGTGACGAACTTTTAAGGAAAAATGAGGTTTATAGCTTGAAGAAGGGTAAGTGAAAGGACGCCATAAGAAGGGTAAGCAAAAGGACGCCATAGTGACTGAGGTCTATTGAAGAGATGTAACCGATGTAACAGATGGGAAAAGTGGCCATTGATTTGGTGACACGTGTCACCTAGCATAAAATGAGGGCTTTCCTCTTGATCTGTCAGGTCTATATAACATGTAAACCTAGATGACAGACCTATTCCCTCTCATAAGTGAAACAATCTTTGGAACTCATGTACCTTGCGGATGACGGGAAATAAAAATCCTTGGAGAAAAAAATAGCTTATCTTCATTGAAGGTGCAACTTCACCAAATAGAATTTTGAAGTGAAAACCAGCCTAAAGCTTGCTGAAAGTACAACCTCGGTAAAAGAGGGGATCTCAGAATTATAAGGCCTAACCTAGCTGAAGAAACAGCCTTACTAGAAAAAGAGGGCTTCTGGCTTGCAATGAGCCCAAGCTTGCTGAAGGCATAACTTTTCCAAGGGAAGAATCCACCTTTGGCTAAAGTAACTCATGTATGCCAAAGGTGTAATGTCAAGTGTGCAACCTAAGAAAAATCAATCTTTGCGAAAAGAAGGATAAACCTTTGATTAAAGGTATTCCTTGTGTGATATGATCAAGGAAGGCATAACCAAGGATGGCAACAACCCATTGAAGATAACTAGTGGACCATAAGAAGGCTAAGGAGCTCAAAGTGCACATACAAGCCCTAATGGTGCAAGTTCAAGCTTAATAGTTCTATACCCATTCAAAAGGATCTATTTCAATTCAATATGCCTTTCTTAAGTTATTGACTATTTATCCAAGCCAAGATAAGGTAGCATACTTTGAGGGAGGACAAATGCCCAAGTTTTTGTTTCATCATGCTCAAATGAAGCCTAACAGGAGTCTGATTTATGTCAATTCATATCCATGGCACCAAGGATGTATCTTATGCTTATTCTAGCATTTTTGGATCATATATTATGGAAGGCAAACCAATATAGAAGCTTGGATACCTTCTACACACCTAAGTGCACAATTTCAAAGCTTGGAGCCAACACATGCACTTTTGGAGCCACCTTGAAGTGTTCATGAGCCATTTTCTTCCACAAGCTGAATCTTTCAGCTCTAAATTTTCAAGACCTCCTTTAAACATCTAAGAGAAGGTCTTAAATCAATGGAACTCAATTATTCAAGTTGCAAATTGAAGACATAAGTAAAAACCCTACGGAGCCCTTAAAGTGCACCCAAAAAGACTATTTTGGGGTTTTTATGGCCAATCTTGTGTTGTAACGTATTTTATTTTATTTTCATTTTTATTTACATTATTTAGGATGTTATTAGGGCCATGGAATTGATTCAGCTTACTTAGGATAAATGGAATTAGCTGCACACCTTAAACATGTGTTAAAAGTGTGTAGGAATCCTAGTTTGACTAGGTTTTCTTAAGTCTTTTGTACCTAGGTTTCCTACGTGACTTGGGCTGCAAATTTTACTGAGTCTTTTAGCCTATTTTTAGCCTATAAATAGGCACATACTCTGGTTATAAAACACAGCATTTATATGAAATAATATTACTACTATGAAGGGAAAATCTCTTTTGTTCTTTGAGGTCTACCTTGGTGCACAAGTTGCTTGTGTTCTTGGTTTTCTCATATTTCTTGTTTCTAATCACAAGTTGATTAGGGTTGTGGTTTTTAAATCCAGTCTCTTTGATGTCTTGTGGAGCTTGAAAAATATCTTGGGTGCATTTCATGGTCTTTATACCATTGGGATTCGCATCAGTTGGTATTAGAGCCACAAGTTCCATCCAAAGGACATATCTTTATGTTCTTGTTTCTCTTCATTTTTCTTTCAATTTTTTCTAGTTATTTCATGTTTTAATTCTTTGTTTTAATATTTTTTCATCTTGTTTTAGGTCTGTGTTCTTTGTTTCTAGCCTTGTTTGAAATCAAAACAACAAAAACAACAAAAGGAAGCCAATTTGTGCTACCTTGTGTTTTCGGTTTTCATCCATTTGTTCTTTGTTGTTTCTTATCTTTTTGTTTCATGTCCAACCATGTTAATCCTCTTTGTTTTCATTATTTCTAGCATCCTATAGTTAAGAAAACACTAAAAAAAGAAGGATCCAACTTCATGAAGTTTCGGTACCAAAAAAGTTATTTCAAATTGTGCAAGTTTTCAATAGTTTTTGTCTTGGCCGAAAATAAAACTAACTTTTTTGTCTTTGGAAACAAGGAACTTCAATAAGAAAGTTTTGTAGCAACAAAACAACAAGGGAAAAAGAGGTTTAAAAGAAAGAGAAAAAAAAATTTGCAAAGGAGGATTGCACATTGTGACTTGGTTTTTATGTCCACAAACCCTAAACCATTGTTTTGAGCTTAAAAATTTTCTTTTTGGTTCTTGTAATCATCTATTGCAAGGGCTTCCTAGAGTCTTTTAAAGCTTATTTAGCCCACCTCTATTTTAGAGTCAAAATTACTTTCAAGAATTCAAATTTTTTTGTGTGCTTTGAGGAAAGTTTTCTTAGAACTTTTAAGGACTCTTTAATAGCAATATTCTCACTACAAATTGAGTGTTTTGAGTGTTCATCTTTTGAGTGAAACATGTGAGGTGAGTGTGTGAGGATCTTTGATTTCAAGAGTATGGAGAGCTAGAAGGATAAAAGGATTGAACTGAAGCATAATAAGGAGCCAGCCATTTCAAAAAACTCTTAATAGACTTGTGGGTAGGATTGAAGACTTAGATTTGAGGTTGCCAAGGAGAGCTAATCTCATCTTACAACTAATGAGAGGTCCAAGGAGAGAAGAACTCGAGGAGGAAGAAGGAGTTTGGCATGAACATAGGCTTCCAAAGAGGGGGGAGCCAAGGGAGGACAACAATCTTAGCTCCATCAAGCTTACCATTCCATCCTTCCAAGGGAGAAGTGATCCTGATGCCTATTGGGAATAGGAGCAAAAGATTGAGATGGTGTTTGATTGCCATCATTATTCAGAGGAAAAGAAGGTTAAATTGGCTATAATAAAGTTCTCTGACTATGTTCTTGTATGGTGGAATCAGGATGTTACTTCTAGGAGAAGGAATGAGTAGATGCCCATACACATGGAGAGCCCTTAAAGCATTAATAAGGAGCAGATTTATGCCTAACTACTGCACTAAAGATCAATGCCTCGAGCTTTAAAAGCTAGTGCAAGGCCAAAGGAGTATGGAGGACTACCACAAAGACTTGGAGATGACCTTGACCCGATCCAACATCATGTAGGATGAGGAGACCACAATCACTAGATTAATTAATGGTCTCAATCCTGAGATTGCCAACAAAGTGGAGATGGTGCCTTATGTCAACATGGAGGATTTGCTTCACCATGCCACTGAGGCTAAGAGGATCATCAAGAGAGCAAAGGCATCCAAGAGCCTCAAGGAGGAATTTTCACATGGAGAGGAGCATGGAGCAAGGATGTGAGAGAAGCATCCAAGCCAAAAGTGGACGCCACAATAGGAGGCTTATCTCAACCTCGACAAGAAAAGTCAATCATGCTTGTCCCACTTTGACCACAAAAACTCTTGGAGGATCAAACAAAGCTTCAAAGTGAGGTTGAGAGAAAATAAAAAGAGGGGAAAGTTGAGGGCAAGAATGATGAAGGGAAAGCCGAGAGAACAACCAAGAGATTAAGTGAGAAGAGTGAACATGAGGGAAAGAAGAGTGGAGTGTTCCCGAAAGAATAAATTGAGTACGTAGTTGAGAGAAGAAAATAGTGCAATGAACCTAAGCTGAGTGAAGAGAGAAAGATCTACAGAGAAGCCACACTTTCTTCTAACATAATCAAGTCTTCTTCTAGTGTTGTTTTGTCTTCTATTTAGGAATCAAGTGGAGATGAACTACAAGAATCAAGTGAGTTACTACCCATACAAGAAGTTGGTGTTCCCAATATTCTAAGTCATGTTTCATGCATCAAACCAACTAAGGAGGTTGAAAAGGAACAACTTGAGGTAAGTCCTAGTGATTTTATTTGCAAAAGTTTGCCTAACATTGTTTTTTATGTTATGGTTCAAGGGGACGAAATTGTTGTAACTCCACCCGAAGCCATTGAATACAAAGGTGAAAATTTTGTGGTTCCTAAGGAAGAGAAATGGAGACTAAGTCCAACCACTGTAATGTATTTCTTCCTTACACCTAAATATGATGTGGTTTTGCATGAAAATCTCAAACAATGTGTGTTTGCTTGCAATGTTATTTTGAAGAATGGTTTTCATGAAATTAGATTAAGAGAAGGAAGGTAAGCATGAAAATTTGACAAAATATGGTTTTAAGCCTTCTAATTCTTTGGTTTTGTCAAATCATCTTTCGAATTCCATGACTTTCTCTAGAGAAAAATTTGTTTTGCTATCTTTTGTTTTTTAATTTCTTAGTTTTTCATCCATCTCACATTGTTTTGTTTTGTCTCAAGTTAAATCTACTTCTTTGGAATTTTACATGCATAAATTTGTTCTTACACATGCATTACATATTTTTTATTCCCATTTATATTCAGCCCATTTTTGTGTTTCAATCTTTAATTTCCAGCAAGCATTTTTTTTTCATGACACATGCATTGCATAAAATTTTGATCTTTGATATTTTTGCTTTATGTCCAAACTTGAAAGTATTTATTTTGAGTGAAAATTCTGGATTTGAATTCAGCCTTTTAAAGAGAAATGTTGAGTCCTTTTTTTTTGTGTCATATTCCATGCAAATTCACAAATTTCATGCATTGTGGTGCATATGCATGCAAAAATAAGTTTGCTACTAAATTGGTTTCACTTAATCCTATCTATTCCAATCTTGTTTCATTTAAAATGCTTAGGATTTTTTGTGAAATTTGTGCATCCTAGTTTTGTTATTTTTATTGGCCACATTGTGATCAATTCTTGTTTGTTTGAATGGCCTATGCAAACTATTGTTTTGACACGCATAACTTGCGCTTTTCATGACCTTGACACTTATGTGAGTTTAGGTCCATTTGGTTTGAGTGCATACAGCGTCCTTGAGGTAAATTCTTCCTATACTTTTCCTTGTTGTGAGAGTAATGTTTTTGAAATGGAAAAAGCAATAAAAGTTATGCCTAGAGTTAAGATGAAAATTGTGCAAACTGTCAGATTTTTTGTGCAAATTGCTTCTAACTTTGTTTTTGAACCTAGAGGAATCAAAATTATCATTGCATTTGGATATTGATTCAGGTTTTTGATAAGATAGCGCCATACACAAACATTCTATGCTATTGGTACTTATGTGAAAGGTAAGTGCTTATGTGTTGATTATTTCATCTTTATTAACTCAATTCCCTTTTCTAATGTAGGTTTCAATTCGAGGATGAATCCTTCTAATGAGGTGGGAGTTGATCTAATCAAGAAGGGCACAACCAAGGATGGCAAGGACGCATTGAAGATAACTAGTGGACCATTGACAAGGAAGAAGGCTAAGGAGCTCAAAGTGCACATACAAGCCCTAATGGTGCAAGTTCGAGCTCAACAGTTCTATAGCCATTCAAAAGGATCTATTTCAAGTCAATATGCCTTTCTTAAGTTATTGACTAGGTGTCTAAACCAAGATAAGGTAGCATACTTGGAGGGAGGACAAATGCCCAAGTTTGTGTTTCATCATGCTTAAATGAAGCCTAACGGGAGTCTGATTTATGTCAATTCATATCCATGCTGCCAAGGATGTATCTTATGATTATTCTAGCAGTTTTGGATCATATATTATGGAAGGGGAACTGATACAGAAGCTTGGATACGTTCTACACACCTAAGTGCCCAATTTCAAAGCTTAAAGCCAACACACGCACTTTTGGAGCCACCTTGAAGTGTTCATGAGCCAATTTCTTCCACAAGCTGAATATTTGAGCTCTAAATTTTCAATACCTATTTCCAATATCTAAGAGAAGGTATCAAATCAATGGAACTCAATTATTCAAGTTACAAGTTGAAGACACAAGTAAAAACCCTACGAAGCCCTTAAAGTGCACCTGAGAAGACAATTTTGGGGTTTTTATGGTCAATCTTGTGTTGTAACGTATTTTATTTTATTTTCCTATTTATTTAAATTATTTATGATGTTATTAGGGCCATGAAAGTGATTCAGGTCACTTAGGATAAAGGGAATTCACTGCACACCTTAAACATGTGTTAAAAGGGTGTAGGAATCCTAGTTTTACTAGGTTTTCTTAAGTCTTTTGTACCTAGGTTTCCTATGTGACTTGGGCTGCGAATTTTGCTGAGTCTTGTACCCTAGTTTTAGCCTATAAATAGGCACATATTTTCGTTGTAAAACACAACCTTTATATGAAATAATATTGATACTTTGATGAGAAATTCTCTTTGGTTCTTTAAGAAGTACCTTGGGGCACAAGTTGCTTGTGTTCTTGGTTTTCTTATACTTCTTGTTTCTAATCATAGGTTGATTAGGGGTGGGGGTTTTAAATCCAGTCTCTTTGATGTCTTGTGGAGCTTGAAAGACATCTTGGGCAGGTTTCTTGGTCATTATACCAAAAAGGTTTGCTGTATTGTGTGCCAAATGTGTGACTTTGGCAAAAGAAGAAATAAATCTTGGACTAAGAGTAACCCTGACTGGCTAAAGGTGCAATTTTGGTATCACATTTTTGACTGATTGAAAAAATGAAAGAATTGAAGATACAACTCCACTTCTTCCGGAGAGGGCATGTGACAGCCAAAGGGCTATCACCCACAGAACCTTTGGATTGGTGGACCTGACACCACCTTCGGAACTCCGCATGACCAACCTCGAAAAAGGGCTTAGCACCACCCTCAAACACTAACACAACTAACCTTGGAAAAGGTGAATCACCACCATCGGGCATTAGCTTAACCAACCTCAGAAATGGGAATCTACCACCCTTGGTAGGAGAGACGCCTCCCAAACACGGTCTATGTCTCCACTTGGCTTCCCCTAACCACATTCGGACGCAACCCACTTCTGAAGAGGTCTCAAGTCCCCGAGAGGTCCTAAGGGAAGATGAAAAACATACAGTTTTTAGGGGGCCACTGACAAGAACCTTGCACACGCCCCTACCCTCTGAGCATAACCGCCTGCGGACAGCTAGACACACCTCTGCCTAAGGTACAGACTAAACGTCCAACAAATCTAACCGACTACGTGTCCTAATATGCTCATCTTGGGTATAACGGCCTTTTCCTCGAAACCTCCTATAAGTACTTGGAAGGCTCCTAGGTAATATAACGCAAGACGCCCTTCATTCTATTCTATGCTCTTAGCAACTTCTCCTACATATACTAACTTGGGCGTCAAAGATCCCTCCCCCGAAAATCACTCCAAGGAGCTCCTAACCCACATTCTTCAAGTGCTACAAATATCATTCAGGCGAAGTTCTGCTAGAGGTCCAACATGCCCTACATCGAAGATGTCTTCGAGCATAATGGGCTGATCATGTGAAACCAAATAGGGAGTCCCAAAAATAGGCCTTACGAGATCCTTAACTTTCGGATGCCATAACATTTGCTGTAGTTGTTAGAATGACTATTATAATATATCGTTTCAGGTCAAAAATCCATCTTTTAAGAGGTATCCAACTGCTATAGTTTATGTTGATTTTTTTTCCAGGTTATTTTTGGTTTATTTATTTATTTTTGATTAGGGTTTCTTTATAACCCTATAAAAAAGCCTACATACATTATTTTTAGACATTCTATCAATAATATTAAAGTATTCTAAAGGTTTTTGTTATCTCTATGAGTGGATTCTCATTTTTCCTTCTAGATTAGGCGTGTTACTTTATCAATTTCATTTCTCGTTGCATCAATTATTCTCAAAAGATGATCAAGATGCCTTCCCATCATCTTTAGCTTGGATGGGGTTTAATTGGGCTGTAACTTTATCCATGTTTTCCAAGATTCTCACAAGACTTTGGGGACTAAATTTACCTCAAATTTTCAAAATGTTTCTTTGAAAATTTCTTCTAAATGCTCTCCACAATATAGCTAACTTAGCCAACCATGGCATGTTTATGAACTCTTACTATCCCAGATGCAGTTCTAAAGTTGAGACTAAATGACCCCTTTTCTATGATTGTCCAGGCTCGATAGATATTTGAGTTTGTTTCTATGTTAACCCTTTGTCTTTTAATTTTTCATTATTCTTAGTAGCTTAGGATAAATGGCTATCGAATTGGATATACTTTTTAGTCTTTACTCTTTGGACTATTTGGTTGGATGGGAATGAGTTTCTTAACATTGCCTTTAATTTCGAACCACTTATAGTCAAAAAAAGGTGTTTTGTTCCTTTAGCTTTGTGCCACCAAAGATTGCCTTCCATCAATTCAACCTTCATTTTTTATCATCCTAATCTTTTATGCCAGATCCAAGTTTCTAGGAACCTGGCCACTCCACACATCAAATCTTGAAATATTTGTTGTGGATGGGACATGGTGATTGGCCTTGGTGTTGTAATTTCGCTCTAGATTGGTTCTAATGCCCATCTTTGAGCTTGAGATGGATTTATTTGATAGCATTGTTCATCCACACTTAAGGCAAAACTAAGATCCATTATAAAGGCTATTTTCATTCTTTACAATGAATGACTATATTGACTGACTGCCGATATATTCTAGATGCCTTGCACAAGACACTAATCCTTAACTCAACCATGGTAACTTTAGCTCGATATGTGGTAGACAAGATGGAGAAGTTGGATCATTGTGTAGTGATGGTATAGCTCATCAGCATGTCTTTCATGGTTACGACTTGGCATCTTATTTATTCCCTTAATATACTTTTTTCCTTCTCACTCTTCTTGTTCCTACTAAGTGTGTGTGTGTGTGTGTGTGTGTGTGTGTGTGTGTGTGTGTGTGTCTGTGTGTCTGTGTGTCTGTGTGTGCATATGTGTATAAAAGGTGAACCCTAATCACTACTTGTCCCCTTGACCAAGCCCATCTCTTCCTCTTCACAACACTTCTAGTAGCCCGAAAAAGGAGAAACTAGTTGCTACTGCTGTTACCACTCTAAGTGTTTCTATATAGTGATTAAATTTAGTGAGCTCAAACCCCAGGTAGTACATGTTCTGTAGGCCAAGCAGAACATGCACACTATCTTTACCCAAGTGGCCCTCTTGGTCATTTTGCAAAGATGTGTTTATTGATAACACCATCACACATATATTCATATACAATTTCATCTAAAAGTAATGATGACAATTAAATTCTTTATTCCTGGCCAATATGATATTTGAGTAAAATCCCAGAGTGCATGTACAATCATATGCACACATGATGCTATTGGGGTGCATTTTATACGTCCAAACTTTCACATCATGTCCAACTTAAATTCTATCCATGTTCTCCTATACCCTAAAGGTTTTAAATCTTTTAATACACTGAAACCTTCATAGGGAAATAGGTTTGAGACATTAAATCCATCTAAGTTTACAATTATGGATTTTACACTTAACGGGGTAAAAATGATCATATGAACAGTGCTCAGCAAAATCAGCCAATTTTGACAAGCCATAACTTTGGCTACTAGGCACCAAATCCAGTCATTCAAAATCCAAGTTATTGATGAAGTGTTCTAAGTGTGGTCAAAATTTCATCACCAAATTTTTTATGTACAGAAAGTTATGGCAGCTGGAGTACAGGGTACCAAATTTTAGCCACTATTGACCATTATGCCCATACAAAATTTAATAATATTCATACACTTCATTTCCAGGTGCAAAACCCACTTATTATTGTCCATATATGTCTTATACACATGGGAAAACCATTTCCCTGAATTTAGAGCCCTTCTAACCATCATTCATAAAAATTCCATCAAAACAGCCCATAAACACCATATGGACAGCATTGTATACACACTTCAAACGACACTCCATTGATCCATATATCCTTCTCACACTACACATACAACATACCCAGATCATTTACATGCATTTATGAACCACATAAATGACAATAACTTAGTTAATATGTACACTAAGTGTCTTGGGGAACTTCAAAAGCACTAAGCACTCCAGAAACTTGAAGGGACCAGCTGTTGCGTAAGGCAGAAAGTACCATTACTAAAAATAGCTAATGTGCTCCAAAAATCATGAAAACTTCCAATTTACAACTAAACATATGGAAGTTAATATACCTGATATTTCACACAGAAATTCAAATGAAAGCTATTGTTTTGAATGCTCTCTTTCAGGTGCTCCTGAAATGGACAGAAAGCGGGTAAGTCTCTTTGAAGAAACTTAGTAAGGGCTGATCATTAGAAACTTGAATTCCCATAAACATACCTGAAATCCAAGGAAATAAAAACACAAAAGCAAAGCACATATACAAAAATATATCCATCCAAATGTACAAACAAACAGAACACAATCAAATGCAATGCTGACAGCAATACATCATTAGGGTTAGTCTATAAACAATAAAAAAACATATGTAATCACTATGGCAGCCCTCCTTAAGCTAATTCTTGGTCTTATGAGGTTAATTGGTCTTATTTAGTGCTAAATTGGGCTCTAGAAACCCCTGTAAACACTGCCATCTTAGTGCATGAAAAACAATAAGGCTGGAACCTTGTTCATGCACTCCCCCTTAACCCATACTTGGTTCCTTGAGCTTTCTGCTCTCTTCCAAGCATGGTCTTAGCTTCATGGATGCTTGATCATCATCTTAAGACAGTAAGAAATCATGAAACATGAAGATAAAACCCTTACCTAAGCTGTGAAGGCTGAAATCTTCAAGAGAAACACAATAAACCCGAAAACTAGGGTTTTTCTCTTTCTTGTTGCATCTGATTGCCTTCCTTTGTGATCTCTTAGGAGATTGAGCTATGGTGGCTATGGAAGCTTATGGAGGAGATAAGGAACAGGTTGTGCCTAGTGGGGACAAAAATGGTCAAGAAATCAAGATATTTTACTTGACTTGATTAGTTTAACCTTAACCCTCATTTAAGTCACCATAAGTATGTCTTAAGCAACGACTTTTTTTGTCTAATCTTTAGCCCACCTTTTTGACCTTTGAACCTGGAAATAAAAGGCTAGGACAATGCTATAAATATCCACCTTTGACTCATGTCAAAAATCATCCTATCCTTAAGTTATTTTTGTGAACAATTGTACACCTAGTTGTCCAAGGTTCTTGAATAATAGCTTTTGTTTCCATAATGCAATTCAGCCTCCAAAAATTGCTTCCATACCATTCAAATCCTTCCAAAATCTCTCTTTTAGAGTTTTACAATTGAGTACCCAAGTCTTGGAATCTTGCAATAAGACCCATAGATTACTTGTAAAACAAGCAATCTTTTAGGGCACCCTTTAGTACCATCTTTTAGGTAGGTGTAGATTATTCACTTTACCCTTCACATTTTATTCACTATGGTGAAAATTACGCTATATAATGGTTTATAACCATTATGCCTTTATACTATAATTTTCCCATTTGTTGAGGTGGTAACTACTGCCCATAGACATGTGACCTCACTACCACCATACCATGGTCGAAAGCCATCACCTCTAGCCAGGTTAGCTCTTCGAGAATCACGATCATAAGATCCACAAAGACTTTCACCAACAAAGCAAACACCGATGAATGATGATATAAGCAAAGGGGTTTTACTACTTGAAGGCCATTGAACATGATGGTATGACTCCTACTCAATGATTTCGCACTTGAAGTCATCAAGTCAATTGAAATAAGTCTAGGGTTCTTCAAAAATTCAAGAAACCTTAAAAGTTTTCAAGTATAATTCATTCAAAATAAGGAGAATTTAGTTTCCTAAACCATAGGGCTATTGTTGCCCGTTTGAAGATGAATAGAGCCCATCCAACAGTCGACAACAATAGGCATCATGAAAGGCTAGAGAAGACTATGACCATCATGGTTGCATGGCTTTCGACTGTTACCCATATTCAAACAAATATGAATCTATTTCATACCTTGTTCCAGTCTATCTCGTTCTCATAATGAAAATAATGTTGCTAATTAGTAATAATTACAATTAGAGAACATGAAATTGAATAAAGAAAATAGGCCAAATAATTCATGCACAAATCCCAATTCATGCCCAAAACATAAAAAAAGGTTAATCATGAAATAAGATCATCAATCACCTACCAAACATGAAATTCCAAACTAACATACAGAAAAGGGTGTATTCAAGTTCATGCATCTAAAAGTGAATTTCCTTTTTTTTAAAAAATTTCTATACTTGGTAGCAACAAGAAGGGTGTGGCAGGAAGAAGTAAATAAAGAGGATAGCGAAGGTGCAAAGTCATAAGCACGAAAAACACACTAACAAGCACTACCATGACTATACAGTGATCCTACTTATCCATCTTGTCTGATGCCTATCAAACCAAACTTGTTACCCACTCTGGGGTAGTCCAGTTATGGTGCGAAAATTGTGCATTTAAAATCTCAGGATTGGTATGTCTTGTAGGCCATTAGAACAATACTTTTAATGTGCATACCCAAGTGGCCCTCTTCGACACTATGTGAATACATGCATATTGGTCTAATCATTACACACATATTTGCAATTTATGCACATCATGGTAGCAAGGAATGAAAACACTAGCACAAGTCTTAATCTTGGCTACCATACATTAGGCAATCTTGTTAAGTTCATGTTTTCAACCACTACACCCGAACTTCTTCCAAACAAACTGTATTAATATAGCTAGGTACCCCCTATTTTCATTGCTCCATTATCAGGTATAAAACTAGGTCAAACAAAGGAATTTGGTTTTACTTCAATAGCCCATCTATTCACCAGGTTATGGATTTTTTAATTCGGTTACAAAATTGTGACCAAATGAACAGTCAATTAGCCAAATTTGCAACATCATAACTTTGGCTACAGGGCTCCAAACATAGGAATTCTAATTCCTACTTAAACCTCAAGATGTGCTCTAGGTGTGGTCAAAATGTCATACCAAGATTCACTCTATACAGGGAGATATAGAAATTTGAGTGCAAGGTCAAAATTCTATCCACTTTATGACCATTATACCCATACAAAATTTCATAAGTGTGCAAATACTTCATTCACAAGGGGTAAGCCCTCCAAGGCTATCCCATACATGTCCAATACACATAGGAATTACATACTCTTGAATATAGCAACTTTATGTTGTCAAAAGAGAATTTACAAACAAGCAGCCCATCATTCACACTTAGACAGCTTGTGCACCACATTCAAAAACATAGCAAAACCATCCTTAAATGTTCACATACTTGTTCCAACTTTACATGCCTTACATGTTCATGCATCCATGCACTATATCATGGCCTTAACTTAGCTAAATACATGCACCCAGGTCACAGGAGATGCTTGACACACAATGCACTCCAAAATAAGATGCTAGACAACTGCTACGTAACACAATAAGCACCATCACTAAAAATACCAAATGTACTCCTAAAAGTACCAAAATTTTCATGTCTAAAATAGACACATGGAAGTTCATGTACCTGAAATTTCAAATCAAAAATCAAACATAAATGGTTATTTTAAATGTTATCTTTCTATTGGACCTGAAATGGGCAGATTTGAGGGGAGGTAAGTTTCATGGAGAAACTTAGTAGGGAGAACACTTTAACACTAAGGTAATGTAACCTTTAGAAATCACCTGCATCCAAAGACACTAAAACACAAGAAAACATAATGCAAATATCCAATATAGAGCATCCAAATGTAACAATCAAACTCAAACAACAAACGCATGTAGGCAGCAGCAACAACATTCATTAGTTAGTCCACTAAACATGTAATAAACATAAGTAGATCACTATGGCAGCCCTACTCAAGCATAACCTTGACCTTAGGAAAGTTTAAGCACTCGTTAGTACTAACTTTAGGCTCTAGAAACTCTCAAATTCACTGCCATCATTGTGCACTTCACACTAGGTCACAAAACCTTCACTAAGTGCACTCCCCTCACTAAGCTGGGTTCATCAAGCTCATGACTGTCTTCAAAGCTTAGCCCTAGCTCCATGGATTCTTCGAAATATAGTAAACATCCCATGAGAGCAAGAGAACTCCTTACCTTTTGCTGGAAATCCAATAAACCTTATATAAACCTGAAAACTAGGGTTTATGGTCTTCCATGATGCTTTGGTTGTCTTCTCTTGCCTTCTCTTGATTGTTTGTAGTAAGGTGGCTATGGAGGGATGTGGAGGAGTTTAAGGATGAACCCTAGCTAGTGGAGGTTGAATTTTTGGAAGAAAATCGGAAGAAAATGATTTTTTTTCTAGCTTTATTTCTTTCTTGGTCTTTAGTAATGGCAAGTTTGCAAATTTTACAAAATTTAGGCCACACCTGGACAACGTTTTGACCAGCCATTTGGGATGGAAAAATTACAACTTTTGACCTATTTTAACCTTGGTCAAGGGTCATTTTCACATTTAGAAAATTTTGGGACACTTAAGCCCTTATGTGTCCTTAAGCATTAAATGGCTAACTTTGCCTCCTTGAGCACTTTGGTCCCCAATAATATCCTTAATTCCATCCATGTCCTTTCTTCATAATTCCATCCATGTCCTTTGCTCACAATTCCATCCATGTCCTTTCCATTGCCATCTTTGGAAATTTGTGCAATTGAGTACCCAACTTTTGTAACCTTACAATTTAGCCCATAGGTTACTTGAAAATTAGGCAACATGCCAATGCTTTCTTAGGACCAAATTATCATTGTTTGTGCCACTTAGGGGAGTGTATATTGAATACTTTACACTTCACAATTCATACACTATGGTGAAAATTAAAGCATACAAGTATAGATCTTTATGTTGTAATGTTCTCATTTTGTGAAGGTGGTAACAAAACCTACCATAGTTGAGCTAAAAGTCAATATCTGATCCAAGGCATTCAAAATCTTTGGAAAGTTAGTCAAAATAATTATGCATCATAAAGAATGAGATGAATTATGAGCAATAGCCCCTACAATGGATCTCAATTTCACCTCTAGTGTGAATGAACATTGCTATCAATAAATCCATCATAGGCAATGCTATCAATAAATCCATCATAGGCATATAGAGGGGCATTAGAACTAATCTAGAGCTAAGTTATGACACCAAGACCAGAAAATATTGGCTAAGCCCCATCCATAACAAATATTTCAAAATTAGATGGCGAAGTGGCCAAGTTATGAAAACCATCGATCTGGCATAACAGGGCAGGTCATGGATCACAAATGCTTGATTTGCAAGCACACTAAAGAGAAACATGAATCAATCTATTCCAATGTAGATGTCATGCCCCACATAGGCACTAGCCTAAACACACCTATCCCTAGCCATAGGAGTAGCACTGGTGCTATTCTGGCCACTCGGGTGGTATGTGCACCAAGTGTACTTCAAAGGCATGCCTAGGTGCTTATCTCTAATGCCTAGTGCACACTAGGGTGCCTACAAAGGCACTCCTATGCATGTGTCTACCACGTGCCCTTCCTGTTGTTGGGTTTCGGGAGCCAAACATCGTAGCGCAATTTAACCGAAACCCTCCAGGATCCAAGTGAAACGGGGTAAACCGGGTGTTCGAAAATTTTCATACCTAATTTTCGATTGAGATCTCTTACTCAACTGTAGAGTCGAATCACAAAACTTGAACAGTTGACATGTTCAGGCTCTCTATGGTATCCACCCGAGCCTCTCGGGATCACCACTCTTCCACCACGTCCCGGTAGATGCGTTTCTCTTGCGCTCGCAGTGCTAGCTTGTGTCCTCCAAGGAATTGCAAGAGAAGAGTGCGGCTGTCCTTTTTGGAGGCTAGGGCAAGGAGACCTGCGAATTTCTCACTTAAAAGTTGTATTTATAGTGAGACTCAACTTCCTGGCCTAATGGGTTTCAAAGCCCTAATCCAATTAGGATTTAATTTCGGGCTTAATAATGGCTCAACTCTTGGGCCCATTATTAATATGAAATTAAAGTGAAACCATAACCCAAATAATTAGCCCATGCACTCTAATGATCCAAATAGCTCTATGTGTGCGACCCAATAGGCTCTTACCACGTTGGCAATGATCATAAATCACATTTATGATCATAAGCAATGAGCGGTGTCTAGCAACACATCATTGCTACCCAAGTGACAAGATTGTCGATGATTCGACTAAACCTTTATGATCATCACCGATATATGCCATTGTCCCTTTGTCCAAGATATCAAGACTAAGCACGAGACATGGAATGTGTCACTCTCGTATAGCCCAATCTTTGGTTTCTTGATTACCGAGTAGACCAACTTAAACTGATGACATTGATATCGTATATCAACTCATCCGAGCATGGCCATGCATTTTCTAAGTCTCACTCTATCAAGGGGCCCGAAGATATCACTCCCGTTACATAGGAGGGACAAATCTCATCTTGATCATACAAATCCCTCCGCATGATATGTGACATACCCAATGACCTCCTTCAAGTTCACTCAGTTACGAGCAACAAAGGAAAGTATCAAAGTATGTGACTCACATGTAGGGAACCTTGATGATCTTAGGTCGAAGGACTACATATACCATGATCACTATGAGAATCACTTATGACACTCATATAACGATCCATGTAGTGTTCTCATGGTGGGTCGGTCCAGTACACAAGTTCTCCAACTTGTACCCATATGTAGACTACATATCTCATATTAGTCTCCACATATGCTAGTCGTTATGTATTATTGCAACCCGCTCCACAATAATACTAGACCAGGGACGTTTAAGAATATCATTATTCTAGGGTTACAATTATGTTTGTTAAGTTACGCAGAAACAAAACAACAAATATAATTGCTGGATTAATGCCTTAATAAAATATCATGACTCAATGTGCAAAAATACAATCATCTCATGATTGGCTTTTGGGCACAACACTAACAATCTCCCACTTGCACTAAAGCCAATCATCCATGTATCTAATACCGATGGACCTAGAATGGCTATCATGCTTCTGCTGCGTAAGGGGCTTTGTCAGTGGATCAGCAATGTTGCTGTCTGTCGAAGTCCTGCATATCCTTACATCACCCCTCTCGATGATCTCCCTGATGAGATGATAGCGTCGGAGTATGTGTTTGGATCGCTGGTGAGATCGAGGTTCCTTAGCCTGTGCGATTGCTCCATTGTTGTCACAATAGAGCTCTATCGGGTCGACAATGCTTGGAACCACTCCAAGTTCAGTGATGAACTTCTTGATCCAAACTGCCTCCTTCGCAGCATCAGAGGCGGCAATGTACTCAGATTCTGTTGTAGAGTCAACTACTGTCTCTTGCTTTGAACTCTTCCAGCTCACAGCACCACCACCAATACAAAACACATAACCAGATTGCGATCTAAAATCATCCTTATCGGATTGGAAGCTTGCATCGGTGTTGTTAGTGTTGTGCCCAAAAGCCAGTCATGAGATGATTGTATTTTTGCACATTGAGTCATGATATTTTATTAAGGCATTAATCCAGCAATTATGTTTGTTGTTTTGTTCCTGCGTAACTTAACAAACATAATTGTAACCCTAGAATAATGATATTCTTAAAAGTCCCTGGTCTAGTATTATTGTGGAACGGGTTGCAATAATACATAACGACTAGCATATGTGGAGACTAATATGAGATATGTAGTCTACATATGGGTACAAGTTGGAGAACTTGTGTACTGGACCGACCCACCATGAGAACACTACATGGATCACTATATGAGTGTCATAAGTGATTCTCATAGTGATCATGGTATATGTAGTCCTTCGACCTAAGATCATCAAGGTTCCATACATGTGAGTCACATACTTTGATACTTTCCTTTGTTGCTCATAACTGAGTGAACTTGAAGGAGGTCATTGGGTATGTCATATATCATACGGAGGGATTTGTATGATCAAGATGGGATTTATCCCTTCTATGTAATGAGAGTGATATCTTTGGGCCCCTTGATAGAGTAAGACTTAGAAAAATGCATGGCCATGCTTGGATGAGTTGATATACGATATTAATGCCATCAATTTAAGTTGGTCTACTCAGTAATCAAGAAACCAAAGATTGGGCTATACAAGAGTGACACATTCCATGTCTCGTGCTTAGTCTTGATATCTTGGACAAAGGGACAATGGTATATATCGGTGATGATCATAAAGGTTTAGTCGAATCACCGACAATCTTGTCGCTTGGGTAGCAATGATGTGTTGCTAGACACCGCTCATTGCTTATGATCATAAATGTGATTTATGATCATTGCCAACATGGTAAGAGCCTATTGGGTCATACACATAAAGCTATTTGGATCATTAGAGTGCATGGGCTAGTTATTTGGGTTATGGTTTCACTTTAATTTCATATTAATAATGGGCCCAAGAGTTGAGCCATTATTAAGCTCGAAATTAAAGCCTAATTGGATTAAGGCTTTGACACCCATTAGGCCTAGAAGTTAAGTCTCACTATAAATACAACTTCTAGTGAGAAATTCGCAGGTTTCCTTGCCCTAGCCTCCCAAAAGGAAAGCCGCACTCTTCTCTTGCAATTCCTTGGAGGACACAAGCTAGCACTGCCAGCGCAAGAGAAACACATCTGCCGGGACGTGGTGGAAGCATGGTGATCCCGAGAGGCTCGTGTGGATACCATAGAGAGCTTGAACACGTCAACTGTTCAGGTTTCAACTCTACAGTTGAGTGAGAGAACTCAACCGAAAATTAGGTATGAAAATTTCTAAACACCCAGTTTACCCCGTTTCACCTGGATCTTGGAGGCTTTCGGTTAAATTCGACAGCACTGTTTGGCTTTCGAAGCCCTACACTTCTTGGGCCAAATGTCTCCTTCGCAGCATCAAAGGCGGCAATGTACTCAGATTCTATTGTAGAGTCAGCTACTGTCTCTTGCTTTGAACTCTTCCAGCTCACAGCACCACCACCAATACAAAACACATAACCAGATTGCGATCTAAAATCATCCTTATCGGATTGGAAGCTTGCATCGGTGTAACCCCTTACAACGAGCTCATCTTCACCTCCAAAGACCAAGAATGCATCCTTAGTCCTTCGTAAGTACTTAAGGATGTTCTTAACAGCTGTCCAATGACTCTCACCGGGGTTCGATTGGTACCTACTTGTCATGCTCAAAGCATATGAGACATCGGGACGAGTACATATCATGGCATACATGATAGATCCAATTGCTGAGGCATATGGAATCTTACTCATGCGCTCTCTCTCCTCGGTTGTACTCGGACACTGAGATCTAGAAAGAGTGATACCATGTGACATGGGCAAGAATCCTTTCTTGGAATCTTGCATGCTAAACCTCTTTAGCACCTTGTCAATATATGTACTTTGACTTAGGCCAAGAAGCTTTCTAGATCTATCTCTATAGATCCTGATGCCTAACACATAGGCTGCTTCACCCAAGTCCTTCATAGAGAAACATTTCCCTAGCCAAGTCTTCACAGACTGTAGCTCAGGAATGTCATTCCCGATGAGTAGTATGTCATCTACATACAACACCAAGAAGACAATAGCGCTCCCACTAACCTTCTTGTAGACACAAGGTTCATCTTCATTTTTGATAAAACCAAACTCTTTGATTGCTTCATCAAAATGAAGATTCCAACTTCGAGAAGCTTGCTTCAGTCCATAAATGGACCTTTGCAACTTGCACACTTTATTGGCATTCTCAGGAGTGACAAAACCCTCAGGTTGTGTCATGTACACATCCTCAAGTAGCTTTCCATTTAGGAATGCAGTTTTGACATCCATTTGCCATATCTCATAATCATAGTGTGCAGCAATAGCAAACAAAATTTGGATGGATTTAAGCATAGCAACTGGTGAAAAAGTTTCATCATAGTCAATACCATGAATTTGCTTGAAACCTTTTGCAACCAATCGTCCCTTAAAGGTAATCACATTACCATCCATGTCAGTTTTCTTCTTGAAAACCCATTTGCACCCTATGGGTTTTACCCCTTCAGGTGGGTCAACCAAAGTCCATACTTGGTTTTCATACATGGATTCCATCTCGGATTTCATGGCCACTAGCCACTTCTCAGAGTCAGGCCCCGACATAGCTTGTTGGTAGGTTGTGGGCTCATCCTGATCCATGAGCATCACATCACCAGTGTGAGTCATGAGAAATCCATATCTCTCAGGCTCACGCCGAATCCTACTAGACCTACGTGGGCTCTGTGCTACAGGAACAGACTCTTGAACCACAACATCTTGTGGTGTCTGTTCAGGTTCCATTTCAGGTTCGATGTCTCCTTGTTGTTCTTGAATTTCTTCAAGTTCTACTTTCCTCCCACTAGTTTCTTTAGAGATAAACTCTTTCTCTAAAAAGACACCAGTTCGAGCAACAAACACTTTTTGCTCAGAAGGATTGTAGAAATAGTAACCCTTTGTTTCTTTAGGATACCCAACAAAAAGGCATTTTTGAGATTTGGGCCCTAGTTTGTCAGAGGATTGACGTTTCACATAAGTGTCACAGCCCCAAATCTTCATAAAAGACAAATTGGGATGCCTCCCACTCCATATCTCATATGGTGTCTTTTGAACCGATTTAGATGGAACTCGGTTTAGTGTAAAAGCGGCTGTCTCTAGAGCATGTCCCCAAAAGGAGTTTGGAAGGTCAGCTTGACTCATCATAGAGCGAACCATGTCTAACAGAGTTCGATTTCTCCTTTCAGATACACCATTCCATTGAGGTGTACCTGGTGGAGTGAGTTGTGATACTATACCACACTCCTTCAGATAGTCAAGGAATTCTCAGTCCAAGTACTCTCCACCTCGATCTGATTGAAGCACTTTAATACTTTTCCCGAGTTGATTCTCTACTTCATTCTTGAATTCTTTGAACTTTTCAAAGGATTCTGACTTGTGTCTCATGAGATACACATAGCCATATCTGCTGAAGTCATCAGTGAAAGTAATGAAGTATTGGAAACCTCCTCTAGCTTGTGTAGACATAGGGCCACATACATCACTATGTATGAGTCCTAGTAAGTCATTAGCCCTTTCACTTTGCCCTGTGAATGGGGCTTTGGTCATCTTGCCCAACAAACATGACTCACATGTCTCATATGATTCAAAATCAAATGAGTCCAAGAGTCCATCCTTATGGAGCTTGGATATGCGGGTCTCATTTATATGGCCCAAGCGACAGTGCCAGAGATAGGTCGGGTTTGAATCATTTAATCTGACCTTCTTGGTATTCACATTATAGATTGGATCTTCGAGGTCTAGAACATACAACCCATTGCTAAGTTGAGCACTACCATAAAAGATTTCATTCAAATAAATAGAACAACATTTGTCCTTTATTATAAATGAAAAACCTTTCTTGTCCAAACAAGAAACAGAAATCAAATTTCTACTAATAGTAGGCACAAAGTAGCAGTTGTCTAATTCTAAAACTAATCCACTAGGTAAAGTGAGAACATAAGTCCCTACGGCTAAGGCAGCAACCCTTGCTCCATTTCCAACACGTAGGTCCACTTCACCTCGGGCCAATCTTCTACTTCTACTTAGATCCTGCACATTTGCACAAATGTGAGATCCACATCCAGTATCCAATACCCAAGATGAGGAAGTAGAAAAGTTAGCCTCTATAACAAAAATACCTGAAGTGGAAGTCTTACTTCCCTTTTCCTTAGCAAGTTCTTCAAGATAGAGCTTGCAGTTGCGCTTCCAGTGTCCAGGTTGCTTACAATGGAAGCACTCCCCTTCCTTTGCCACACCACCCTTTGGTTTCAGTGCAGCTGAAGAAGAATTAGCATTGGACTTTCCATTAGCTTTATCCTTCTTCTTGTTGGCTTTTCCTTTTCCCTTGCCCTTTTGAACCATCAAAATGGGCTTAGCCTTCTTAAGGTTTTGCTCAGCAGTTCTCAACATGTTGAGCAATTCAGGGAGGGACTTGTCAAGGTCGTTCATGTTATAGTTCATGACGAACTGACTGTAGCTTTCAGGCAACGATTGCAAGACTACATCAATAGCCAACTCTTTCTGAAGAGCAAATCCCAAATTCTCAAGATTCTCAATGTACCCAATCATCTTGAGCACATGAGGACCCACGGGACTTCCCTCAGACATCTTGCACTGAAACAATGCCTTAGAGGTCTCAAACCTCTCATGCCTAGCTTGCTCTTGGAAAAGCATTTTGAGATGTTCGATCATATCGAACGCCCCCATGTTCTCATGTTGCTTCTGAAGCTCAGATTCCATGGTAATAAGCATGAGGCATGCAACATCCAAAGCATCATCAGAATGCCTCTTGTGAGCATCCCTTTCAGCTCTTGGAGCAGTGGCAGCAGGCTCATTCGGAATAGGCTGCTCTAGGACATAAGCCTTTCTCTCTTGTTTGAGGACTATCCTCAAGTTTCGGTACCATTTGAGAAAGTTGGTCCCATTCAGTTTTTCCTTCTCAAGGATCGATCGCAATGAAAGTGTCGATGTGTTTTGTGCCATGGTTATCTACAACAGTAAATATGCAGTGTAAGAGTCATGTATTTTAATTCATTTAATAAGGACTTTTATTAAACGATACTCCCACTATTTTCCTCAAAATAATAACCCTCAATATTATTTCGGAACACCTCGGCGCTAAGGTATTCTAGTGGGCCAAGATCCATATTTGACCACAACCTGAGTCAGCTTTGGCTTTTCTCTCAAGTTACAGCTATTTAGGTAGGCAACTCCTTGCCAATTGCATCTTATGCAACTCTTGGATAGTTGGGTGAACTGTTGGGTTTCGGGAGCCAAACAGCGCAGCGGAATTTAACCAAAACCCTCCAGGATCCAAGTGAAACGGGGTAAACCGGGTGTTCGAAAATTTTCATACCTAATTTTCGATTGAGATCTCTCACTCACTTGTAGAGTCGAATCACAAAACCTGAACAGTTGACGTGTTCAGGCTCTCTATGGTATCCACACGAGCCTCTCGGGATCACCACGCTTCCACCACGTCCTGGTAGATGCGTTTCTCTTGCGCTCACAGTGCTAGCTTGTGTCCTCCATGGAATTGTAAGAGAAGAGTGCGGCTGTCCTTTTTGGAGGCTAGGGCAAGGAGACCTGCGAATTTCTCACTTAAAAGTTGTATTTATAGTGAGACTCAACTTCCAGGCCTAATGGGTTTCAAAGCCCTAATCCAATTAGGATTTAATTTCGGGCTTAATAATGGCTCAACTTTTGGGCCCATTATTAATACGAAATTAAAGTGAAACCATAACCCAAATAATTAGCCCATGCACTCTAATGATCCAAATAGCTCTATGTGTGCGACCCAATAGGCTCTTACCACGTTGGCAATGATCATAAATCACATTTATGATCATAAGCAATGAGCGGTGTCTAGCAACACATCATTGCTACCCAAGTGACAAGATTGTCGGTGATTTCGACTAAACCTTTATGATCATCACCGATATATGCCATTGTCCCTTTGTCCAAGATATCAAGACTAAGCACGAGACATGGAATGTGTCACTCTCGTATAGCCCAATCTTTGGTTTCTTGATTACCGAGTAGACCAACTTAAACTGATGACATTGATATCATATATCAACTCATCCGAGCATGGCCATGCATTTTCTAAGTCTCACTCTATCAAGGGGCCCGAAGATATCACTCCCGTTACATAGGAGGGACAAATCCCATCTTGATCATACAAATCCCTCCGCATGATATGTGACATACCCAATGACCTCCTTCAAGTTCACTCAGTTACGAGCAACAAAGGAAAGTATCAAAGTATGTGACTCACATGTAGGGAACCTTGATGATCTTAGGTCGAAGGACTACATATACCATGATCACTATGAGAATCACTTATGACACTCATATAACGATCCATGTAGTGTTCTCATGGTGGGTCGGTCCAGTACACAAGTTCTCCAACTTGTACCCATATGTAGACTACATATCTCATATTAGTCTCCACATATGCTAGTCGTTATGTATTATTGCAACCCGTTCTACAATAATACTAGACCAGGGACTTTTAAGAATATCATTATTCTAGGGTTACAATTATGTTTGTTAAGTTACGCAGGAACAAAACAACAAACATAATTGCTGGATTAATGCCTTAATAAAATATCATGACTCAATTGTGCAAAAATACAATCATCTCATGATTGGCTTTTGGGCACAACACTAACACCTGTGCCCCTCTAGTGCCTATCGCTAGCATCTGGCACCCTCCTAGACACTAGACTTCCGTGTGTGTCTTTCGTTAGTCATGGGTGCCCACCTAGGTGCTTGCTAGGCATGCTAGTACACCACCAGCAGTGCACTAGGACACAACTAGGGAACTAGGGAATGCACCCCAGGAAGCCTACCTACCCTAGTGCTCGATACAAACTTGCACACCAAGGCAAGGGTCTAAGCAACAAGTCATGTGCTAGAGCTCATGTGCAATTCAAGTGTGCATACATACATGCATGACAACCAAGATACCCAATCTCATTGCTTTTGAAAACACATACTTGCATTTATATATGCATATTCATAATCAAAAGAGGTTCACCTACATACATAGTCTTGAAACTGAAACATTATATACTCTTCATACCAACTTCAAACTTCATATATATACTCATAACCATCAACATTCACACAAACCCAACGTCTTACATACCATAACCATTACTACCTAGGCAACTTCATACCATAACACCCTATGATCTATATACAAAGCACTTGGTAGCCATACCAAGATTAACAAAAGAACATATCATCTGAGAGTTGCCATCTACAAGCTTACATACTTAACGGTATGCAAAGGATATTGGAAACACTTGAAACAGTATCGAGGATTCTAACACAAGCCTCACAACTAAACAGATGGTCATAAGAGCAAGCCAAAGTACATAAGCTAAAGAGTACATATGCATGCCACTAGACTTGTTCCCACAATCCTACTCACAAGCCTGCAAGCAACACAATACATATGAACTTGCACTTACACAACGACTTGTACTTACACTTATTGAGCAAGTTCACAAAAGATGGTGTCCATACCTTTCACACCCAAAAACACCACTATTAATCAAGCACACACTAATCCATAATATCCTTTCCTGAAACACACAAACAGGACATAAGTTGTTTGCATAACTAAGTAAGGGAAACATACAGCACTAAGTGCCTATTTAGTTAAGCCCGAAAGCTTAACCTCCAATGCTCCTGCAATGAAGACATAAAAAAAAAAAAGGTAAATGGCAATATAACAACTAACAAATTACTAAGGGTCAGCACACGCATACAAAGCACCAAAGCAAGCAACACACACACACCACACCCTAGCCTTTGGTCTCGACAAACAAGGCCTAGTGAGTACACACTTAGGTTTTGTTCATTTCTTAGTTCCATTAGTTATTAGTTCACATAGAGCTCCAGGTTCACACCTAGGTTGGCCGACCCATGATAGAACCTTAGTACTTGCCATTACATAGCTTGCTAGCACAAAATCAACATATACCCAAAGTTACACTTAGGCCCTATAGCATCAAAGGTTCACTTAGCTCGTTAGCTATCACCTATGTGCCTATTATCCATCATGATTGATGTATTCAAACTCAAAATCAATGCAGAACACATGAATCCCTTACCAACGTAGCCCTTAACCTTTTGGCCAATCTTTAAACACAAATTCAAGCTTTTCAATGAAGCTTCCAAGGTCGCCTATACCTGAAATCCACCATTGTGTGCTTGATTCATCAATTAGAGCTCAAACCATCAACAATTTACTATGAACCTGAGCCTTCCTATCCAAGAACACCCATTAACTTTTAAATGAAGTCTTTGACCTTAAATACATCCAGCTAAGGAAATGGAGGCATGCAAAATTAGTGGATGTATGATGTGGCACAAAAAGTGGGCAAATGCTAGCGCTAGGAGGCCTATTTCTTTTATGGCACAAAGTGACCCCCTACAAAAGATGCCCTCATTCTTACCACCTAAATATATGCACAATTAGGTCCTCAATCTTGCATTTTCACCATAAATCTCCTAAACACTTCACACATGCACATATGTGCACTTGGGTAAGTCTACCCTTGATATTGCCTTGTGTGTCTTCAAGGCCAACTAGGCGCGTTGTTTCACCCTTATTCAAGCTTTATTTTCCACTTCAAAATTACTCCAAATTTGCTTAGGCCTAGTATGGAAATGATGTTTATGACAACCTCCCCTCCTTAAAGAATTTGGCGCTCTAAAATCCTCATAAGCTTTGGATAAACATAGGGGTAACATCTTGTAATCTTCTCGTCTACTTCCCAAGTAGCCTCTTCTTGAGTATGGTTACTCCAGTGGACTTTCACCATGGAGTTCCATCTACTCCTTAGCTTTCTTATGTCTCTTGCTAGGATTTGGATAGGTACCTCTTCATATGACAAACTTGGTGTTATAAGTACGCTAGTGGGTAAAACCACATGCTTAGAATTTGCAACATACTTCTTTAGGAAGCTTACATGAAAAGTATCATGAACATTTCCAAGTTCAAATGGCAAATCTAGCTTGTATGCCACATTCCAAATCCTAGCCAACACTTGGTATGGCCCTATGTATCTTCGGGCTAGTTTCCCCTTCTTCCTAAATCTCACCATCCTTTCATAGGAGAAACTTCGACCCACACCCAATCTCATTCCTGGAATTTCAAGTCTCTCATTCTTTTCAGGCTGGCATAAGACTGCTACTTGTCATTAGCAGCTTTGACCCTAGCCTAGATCAACTTTATCTTTTTAGTTGTCTTCTTTATAAGCTTTGGCCCCAACTCCAGTTTGTCCCCTGGCTCAAGCCAGGAGTATGGAGTAATGCATTTCCTACCATAAAGAGCTTCATATGGTGCCATTCCAATTACTGAATGGTACCCATTGTTACATGAGAATTCCACTAAGGGTAGATGAACATCCCATTGTCCTTTGAAATCAATAACACAACATCTCAGCATGTCTTCTAGGATCTTAATTGTTCTTTCTGTTTGTCCATCAGTCTGTGGATGGCATGCTAAGCTGAATTTTAGTTTAGTGCCCAAAGCTTGGTGTAGGGATTTCCAAAACCTAGAAACAAGCCTAGGATCCCTATTTGATATAGTATCATAAGGCAGTCCATGAAGCCTTACTATTTCCTTTATGTAAAGCTGGGCAAGCTTATCTAGTGAATCTGTGAGGTTTATAGGTAGAAAGTGGGTTTCCTTGACCAATCTATTCATAATGACCCAAATGGCATTATGTTTCCTCCTTGTTAGTGGCATTCCCACAACAAAATCCATAGATATGGACCCCTACTTTCTCTCAGGTATACGTAAGCTTTGAAGCTTCTCTCTTGGTTTATATTGCTCAACTTTCACTTGTTGGCACACTTCATACTTAGCTACATTAGTTCCAATATCATGCTTCATATATGGCCACAAAAAGTATGCTTTAAGAGCATGATACATCTTAGTAGCTTCTAGATGCATACTAATCTTTCTTGAATGTGCTTCTTCTAGAATTTGAGGCCTAAGATTATCCTTTTCAGGTACATACAGCCTATTCTGGAAGTACAAAGGTCCTTGCTTGTTGGAGAAGCCTTGAAATAGCTCTCCCCTCATTTGGCCATACACTATATCAATCTTTTCATCATTAAGTTGTGCCTCCTTGATGAGTTCCTTCCATTCAGGGGTAATGGTAAGCAAATTTAGCTGAGTGACCTCCCAATCCTTCCATTGCCTTGCAAGGCATGTCAAACTAATGCTCTTGGCCTTATTTCCTTTTTCTCCTCCTTTGAGCACTCTAGTGTAATTTTTGCTAAAGCCATCTGCCACAACAGTGGCCATTTTAGCTGTGTATTCAATCACACAGTCAAAATCCTTAAGGTATTCTAACCATCTTCTCTGTCTCATATTCAAGTCTTTTTGGATGAAAAGGTACTTGAGGCTCTTATGGTTTGTATAGACTTGAAACTTGTTGCCCAACAAGTAATGCCTTTATTGTTTAAGTGCAAAAACCAAATTTGCCAATTCTAGGTCATGCACTGGGTGATTCTTCTCATGTGGTCTAAACTACCTTGATCCAAAGGCAATTGTTTGTTTGTCCTAAATCTGGACACAACTTAACCCCACTTATGATGCATGAATGTACACCTGATAAGCCTTTGTAAGGTTTGGTAATACTAGCACAGGAGCCATAGTCAACTTCCTCTTCAGCTCCTGAAAACTATCTTCATAGTTACTTTCCCATACAAACTTCTGGTCCTTCCTTGTCGGTCTAGTCATAGGAGCTGCTATTACATAGAACTTAGGTACAAACCTATTGCAATAGCCAGCTAGCCCCAAGAAACTCCTAACTTCCTTAACATTCTAAGGTTGCTTCCAATCCAAGATTGCCTTAACCTTTTCAGGGTCTATTACTAACCCTTGATCGTTGATCACATGGCCTAAAAATCCAATCTCTTGGGTCCAAAACTTGCACTTACTCAACTTTCCATATAACTTATGTTCTTGGAGCAAGCCAAGTACAAGCCTCAAATGCTCTTTATGAGTCTCCTCATCCTTTGAGTACACTAGTATATCATCAATAAACACAACCACAAAGTGGTCTAAGTTTGCTTTAAATACCCTTTGCATACGATCCATGAAAAAGGCAGGTGCATTAGTGAGCCCAAATGGCATCACTGTGTACTCAAATTTTCCATACCTAGTCTTGAAAGTAGTTTTAGGCATTTCTTCCTCCCTGACTCTTAGATGGAAATAACTAGACCTTAAATTTATCTTGGAGAATACTCTTCCTCCATTCAGTTGATCAAACAAATCTTCAATCATTGGGAGAGGATATTTGTTCTTGATAGTCAGGGCATTAAGTTTTCTATAATCAATACAAAGTCTAAGGGTTTCATCCTTCTTCTTCACAAACAAAACAGGTGCTCCCCAAGGAGGCACACTAGGTCTAATGAACCCTTTCTCAAGCAACTCATCCATTTGCTTCTTTAGCTCTACCATTCCAAGTATGGCCATTCTATATAGAGCTATAGACACAGTAGCAACTCCTGGTAAAAGCTTAATTTCAAACTCCATCTCTTGCATAGGTGGTGACCTAGGTATGTTTATAGGAAAGACTTTTGGGTATTCCTGGACTATAGGGATTCTGCTTAACTCACTAGCCACTCCCAAAATATTCATGTTCACCCACTAAAGGTACTTGTCTTACTATCTCAACTTGGAAATCCAAGACTAGTTCAAGTGATTAATCTATTCTAAATGGCTCACAACAAAGAATCAATAGTTGTCTTGTATGACAATCTATCACTACTTTGTTCTCACTTAGCCAATTCATGCCTAGTATTATTTCATAGTCATAAGTGTTCAAGAGTAATAGGTCTGCCTTTAAGTTTAACTCACCAAGCGCAATCATACAATTCTTAACTATATGGTAAGTGAACAAGATTTCATTACCAGCAGTTTTCACTAAGTACATATTTGTTATGTTTCTTACTTCTAAGTTCATGGCTTTAACCAATTTATAAGAAGTTATTGACAGTGAAGCTCCATTGTCAAACAAAGTAGACACTAACTGGCCATTAAGGTAAATGGTACATTTAATGCCTTTCTGTTCAGCCTCTGGTGGCCAGCCTCTTTCTCTTTAGCTTCAGCCTCTGGTGGCCAGCCTCTTTCTCTTTACTTTCCCAGAGGTCTCAAGCTAGAACACCCTGCTTGGGGGTGGATTCTGCCTCCTTTTGTTCCTGTCACGGCTTAGGCATTTGATTCCCTCTTGGGTTAAGCACATTAGGCCTCATTAGTGGCATTGGTGGCTGTCCTCTAGCCCACCTAGGGTTGAACCTTCCTATCACTTTCTTCTCTCCTCTTTTCATAGGACAGTCTCTCACCCAATGGTCTGGTGCCCCACACTTGAGGCATGCATCTGTGAGTTTGAAACATGGCTTATTTCCATATGATGTAGGTTCAGAGCTCCCCGGAATGTGTTTCCAGGGGAAGAGCCTTCGATGCCCAAGTTAGTATACGGGAGAGTTGTTACGACCTAGGCGCTTACCAACCCCTTTGGGGTGAACCCACCAGCATCGCAACAGCCTGACCTAGCCGCTTACCATGCCCTTTGGGCCAAACCCACTAGCGTCCGTATTGTCCTCTTTAGTATCAACGAGCCGACGAATCGAACCCGCAACCTCAAGGGGTTGGTAAGCGCCTAGGTCGTAACACTTAAAATGAGGTCTGATGGTTAGACACGTCTTCCCCCGGGGAGAGTAAATCCTTGAGGTTGCGGGTTCTATTCGTCAGCTCGTTGATACCAAAGAGGACAATACGGACGCTGGTGGGTTCACCCAAAGGGCTTAATAAGCGGCCAGATCAGGCTATTACGTTGCTGGTGGGTTCGCCCCAAAGGGATTGGTAAGCGCCCAGGTTGTAACATGGGCAGCGAAATAGTCTTCCATCCGAGGTCAGTCGGAGGAGAACTTGGCCAAGGCCAAGGAATTGTTTGCGAGCTCAGCTGTGAAATACGGTAAGCTCAACAAAATCGCGAGGGAGGACCTAGCCAAGCTTCGCCATGAAGTGCTGGAGGGCCAGAGAAGGCTCTTTGATGAGTGCTCCTAAAAAATATCTAACCTTGGAGTGAAGGTGGTCGAGCTTACCTCGGAGGGGGAGGTCATTTGGATGGAAAAAGAAGATGCGGTAATGAACCTCAAAAAGTTACTGGAGAGCAATGTCAAATTCCTTGCCAAGATTAAGCAACTGAAGAAGAAAAAGAAGAAGAAAAAGAAGAAGGCAGAGAAGAAAGTTGAGGCCTTGAAAAAAGAGTTGAAGGACTTGAAGGCTGAGAAGGCTAAGTCAGATGGGGCAACCAAGTCCTCATTTCAAGATGGCTTCTGCCTCGCCCACCATCAAGTCCTCTCCCATTATCCTGACCTTAAGCTATCCTTCTTGAAAGCACTTGATGTCCCCAGCTATGGATGTTGGTAATGAAGATGAGGACGAAGCCAAAGATGAAGATTCTAAGGGTGAAAATGCCGAGATCCACGAAGACGTTGAAAACAACCAGTAGGGTTGTTATTTTTTTTTTGGCTGTATTCTGCACTTCTTTCCTCTTCAATGAAACTTTTCCTATGAAATTTTGGCTAAGTCCATGATGGATGTGATGTTGGCATTATTCCAACCTCCTACGTTCAATCGTCTTTGGTTAATTCAATAAATTCGGTAAAATAAGGCACCGTACCTTTGGTCGCGTAATATCCTTAACAAATTCTACCAAGGATTCTCAATCTTAGCCTTTTCCAAAGGTAACATCTAATTATCTTTGGTGAATTATGGATATAATTCTAAGTGTTCAAGAATAAAATTAACCATATTCGGTCAACATTTTTTGGAGTCAACCATATTCGGTCAACATTTTTTGGAGTCAACCGTATTCGGAGTTAACCATATTTGGTGGCCATATTCAGAAACAACCATATTCAGTTAACCACATTCAGATAATACTTAGGTACTTTCGGGACCAACCATATTCGGTCATCCACCGACATAAACACTTAGTGTAGAATTTTTGGAAAATTCTAAGTGTAAAATTTTTTCAAAGAGTCAAAATGCCATGAGTTCTTCAACTCTTCTCCTTCGATATTCCCAAGCTTATAGACTCTTGGCCGAACTTCCTCCGATGACCAAATAAGGGCATTCCCAATTTGCCTTAAGTACGCATGAGATGGTCTTCGGGGTTCCAGTTCAACCTTTCGGAGAACAAGGTCTCCTTTCTTGATCCCTTTAGGTTTGACATAAGAGGTTGCGGTAATGGCTACCCTTTGTTGAAATGATTTTCTTCTGAGTTTGGCCATTTCTCTATGTTCATCAATCATGTCTAAGTTAGCTTTTAGACCGAGGTTGTCCTACATTTTGATAGACAGTTATATGACTTTGACAAGGATGATGGCCTCAGTGCCGAAAATTTGCCTCTTTCAACCTCTTTTTCATACCATCTTTTATTGTCCTATTAGACACTTCAACTTGTCCATTGCTCTGAGGATAGGCAACTAGGGCGAAGTGTAATTTTATCCCAAGGTTGGTTGTGAATTCTTGAAATCCTTTATTAGTGAATTGGGAACCATTATCAGCTATTATCACCCTCGGGACACCGAATCTGCATATGATGTTCTTCCAGAAAAATCTCTGTATCTCCTTGGCCAAAATTGTTGCCAAAGGCTTTGCCTCGATCTACTTAGTGAAATAATCCATTGCGACTACGCAGAACTTCATTCCTCCTGGAGCCATTGGGAGAGGCCCAATGTGGTCAATACCCCAAATAGCTAAGAAGCAAGGGTAGTTTGCTGAAGTTATCACTTCCGAGGGTATTCTCTGGATGGGTGCGTGTCTCTAGCACTTGTCGCATTTCTTGATGAACTACCTTACATCTTTCCTTAAAGTAGGTTAGAAATATCCTTGCTGAAGTAGTACCCTAGCAAGGGCATCAATCCCGATGTGAGACCCACAAGCCCCCTCATGGACTTCTTTAAGGACTGTCTCAATGTCCTTTTCACTGATGCATCTCTACAGTGGGCTTGCGTACCCTTGTCCATACAATTCTTCTCCAATTAGGAAGTATCTACCCAAGCACTTTCGCACCTTCACCGCCTTTAGAAGTTCTTCAGGCAATTTCAAAGTCACGAGATATTCTTATCTCCAAAGTTGTGACAGCTAATGCTGCTATGCTCGGGCAATCTAGATCTCGGTGGACTGTTTAGATTTTGCCAAATTATCCGCTTCCACATTATCTCGTTGGGGTACATTTTCTATCTGTACCCTGTCAAACTCTTGAATAAGCCCCTTCACGAGATTATGGTACTTCACCAAGTTCAGGTCTTTTGCCCCGCAGTCCCCTATCATTTGTTGGGCCACCAGTTGAGAGTCACTGTAGACCTTTAGATTTTTCACACCAACTCTTTTTGCCAATCGTAGGCCTGCTATGAGGGTTTCGTATTCAACAACATTATTGGCGACATTAAATCCGAATTTGATGGACTTAGAGGCTTCCATACCTTCGGGTCCACAGAGAACTACTCCGGCTCCCTGGTATTCGGATCCTGAGGCTTCATCGATGAATAGTGTCCACTCAGGTTTGTTGTTTCCGAGGTCCCCCAGGGTGCCTTTGGTTTTGGGTACCTCGGCAATGAAATCTGCTAGTGCTTGGGCTTTTATCACCCTTCTTGTCTCATAAATGATATCGTACTCACTGAGCTCAATACACCACTTTGATAATTGGTCCGAGTGGCCTACCTTCCTCATGACATCCTTAAGAGGTAAATTACTTCGAACAGTGATGGGTTGTCCTTGGAAATAAGGCTGTAGCCTTCTGCTTGCCAACACTAAGGCATAGATGGCCTTTTGCAGAAGAGGGTACCTAATTTTGGCACCGTGTAGGGACTTGCTCACATAATATACTAGCCACCGCTTCCCTACTTCTTCCCTAACTAAAACTGAACTTATGGCTTTGTCTGTTATTGTGAGGTAGAGGATGAGTGGTTATCCTTTCCTTGGTTGCTGAAGTGTCGGTAAATGGGTTAAGTAATTTTTCAGCTCCTCCCATCCCTTCTAACATTCCTCTTTCCAAGGGTGTTCCTCGGTTCCAAGGTTGGCTTCATTTTTTTCCGCTTTCATAAGTACTTTAAAGAATGACTGGCACCGATCTCCGTATCTGGATTTGAATTTGCTCAAGGAAGTTATCCTTCTAGTGGGCCTTTGTATATCCTTCGTTGTTGTTAGAGTTTGAAATATTAGCCGAGCATCAACCTTTTTGGGGTTGGCGTTTATTCCTCTTTCGGATACCATGAATCCGAGGAATTTCCCTGCTGTTACCTTGAACACGCACTTTTCGGTGGTTAAGACGGATTCCAAACGTCCGAAGTTGGTGGAATGTTTCCACCAAATCTACGACATGATTGCCAAGTTTTTTTACTCTTAACTATCATATCATCGATGTATACTTCCATATTTCTCCTAATTTTGTATGTGGCTCCTGCATTTTTAAGGCCAAAGGGCATTTTGATGTAACAGTAAGTCCCGCATTTGGTAATGAAGGCAGTCTTTTCCTCGTCTTTAAGATCCATCCGAATTTGGTGGCATCTGCTAAAAGCGTCAAGGAAGCTAAGTAGACCATATTCGGCAGTGGAGTCTACCAAGTGGTCTATTGATGGCAGTGGATACGAGTCCTTTGGACAGGCATCATTAACATTCCGGAAGTCGATGTACATTCGGAGTTTATCACTCCCTTCTTTTATGGCTACAACAACATTGCTGAGCCAGTCAGGGTACTTGACCTCCCTTATTATGCCTAACTCCATTAGTCATTGAACTTCAGTTTTTATGAAATTGTTCTTATGTGTGGAGAGGCCATGCTTTTTCGGCCGAACGGGCCTTGCCTCAGGCCTTACTTTGAGGTTGTGCTTGATTATACCTGGGTTTACCCTAGGCATATCCTTCAAGGAGTAAGCAAATAGATCTTTGTTCATTGATAGAAGAGATACAAGCTTTTCCTTGTCACCTTCGGCTAGTTTTTTCCCCACTCGGGTACTTCATCCCTGGACAAGTTCTACATCCTCTGTTTTTATCTTTTCCTGATTACTTTCCTCTTTTTCTATCGTCTCATTGCCAATCATGCCTTTTTTTTTCTGAAGTCTGCACGTGAACCTTCATCGGAGTCTGTCTTGCTCAGATGAACACCTACCTTACCTCAGCTTGATCAATTAGTATCTTCACATGACCTTCCTTGACTTTGAATGTGACTATCAAGTATGTCACATCTGGTCGAATGTGAAGATTCCCTTGGGTCTGTCTTCCGAGGATGGCATTATATGAAGATGGGACATTTATAACAATGAACCTTGCCAGAGTTGAGGCAAAGAGTTCTCTTTTGGTCTGGACTGAGGCACCCATTAAAATTAGAGGCAGATCAGTCCACCCGAGCATCAGGAGCTCCGAAGGACCAACACTAAAGGTAGGCGAGGTGATGGGTCTAAGATCACCCTTGGAAATGCCCAAGTTTTCCAACACATGGGAAAACAAAACGTTAGCATTCAACCCATCATCAATGAGCACCCTCTTGACATCCCAGCTTCCTATCCTTACCATGATCAGGAGAGGCTCATCATGCAAAAATTTCACCGTAGACTTGTCTCTTCGAATGAGCTTGTTCACTGGGTTGTCGAATTCCATCATTGAGATTCCTCAAACTTTCCTTTTCCTCTCAGCCAAGGGTATTCCCGTTGTGATTGTCTGGATTATTCCTGCCAGAGGTGGTAGGTGCTTTCTGGGACTTCGGTTCTGACGTCGGTCGGAATCATAGTCCTCATCCTCTCCTTTCCTCTCTTCTTCTTTTCTTTCTTGGGCCTTGGGCAACGGCATCCACAAGTAGTGTCGAAGTTGCCCTTTGCTTGATTAAAGATTCAATATACTTTTTCAACTGGAAGCAATCCTCGGTATCATGCCCATGGTCCCGATGAAATTGGTAGAATTTCTTCATGTTCTTCTTGTTGTTCGAGGTCATGGCCTTCGGACATTGGATTATGGTTCCCTGCCTTTCCATGGCCATCAGGATGTTTGTTCTTGTAGTGTTTAAAGGGGCGAACGATACTGGCCTTTTCCCCATTATTTTATGAGGTCTGCCTCATTACTTAGCTAAATACCGAGGTTGGTGACTCTGACCCTTGAAAAGATTGTGATCGAACTTTGGGCCACTCATCCATAACTCCTTGGTTGTCATCTGTTGCTCTACCCTTCGATAGAATTCTTTGAGAGTGTCAAGTTGGTCTTTGGAAGACTCGTAAAAGAGTTGTGAGTCCCTCCTAAGTCCCCTGATCATGGCGAGGATGCGGATTTTTAGGCGAAAGTCGGGCACACTGAAGGCTTCTCGGTTGAACCTCTTGACATAGTCCTGAATGGTCTTCCCATTCTTTTAGGCTATGTCAAACATTTGGATGGGCATCTTCATCATCGGCTTGCTTCCGATGAACTACTAGGTAAAGGCGGTGGATAACTCTTGGAAACCCATTATGGTTCCGGGAGCCAAGGAGTTATACCACGCAATTGCTGGCCCTAACAAGGTGACTTTGAAACATTTGTAAAAGGTGGTATCATTAGCACCATGCAACACTATGCTGCGACTATATTTCGTCAGGTAGGTTTGGGGGTCACTACGCCCATCATATGTCTCCAGGCATGGTACTTGGAAATCGCTGGGCATTGGTGCCTCTACTATCGTACGGATGAAAGGCAACTCTTCTCTGGTGAAGGTCTCCGACAACCTTGAATAGACAAGCTTTCGAGAAACCTATTTTTCCACCTTCTCCAACCTCTTAAGGATTCTCTCCATGAGGATGGTAGCACTATCCTCTCCTCGTTGCTTGGTAGTCACCGGCAACAAAATGCAACGTCTTCTTTTCGGTGAGTAACTTCGTTAGGGGAGGGACTAGAACTTCCCATCTGGGCATAGACTTTGTCAGCAGGAAGTTCTGGGCCCTTTCAACACCATTCCTCCAATGCGACATCCCCTAGATGGTATGTTCTCCATTGAGGACTTATTGTCAGAACCCCCGCTTCCAGAGCTCCGGCGAAGTGACTTAGGGCTTTCTCTTGACGGGTATTTGGAGAAGATGCCTTTCCCCTTGGAGGTGGTTATGACCACCTTTGGTCAAGCGGTTGCGTCATTTCAGCCATGATAGAGCACTGAAAATCATGTAGAAAGCCAATCGTGACCGTCAGAGGACGTTCATCTTCCGGCGGGGAAGTTTCCGCAGCAGGTTGTTCAGTCGTTGCTTGAGTTTCCAGCGTGGATTGGGACTTCAGGAGTCCCTTGTCCTTCAAATGCTAGGTCTCAACAGTAGCGACTTAAGAATGGTTTCCCACAGACGGTGCCAAATGATGCTCGACAGCATCCTCGTTGTATGACATGTTGCCCTGAATAAGGAGACTTCCAATGAGAAGATATCTACAAGACTTTGAAGAACAGGGGTTAGGAGCTCCCCAGAGTGTATTTCCGGGGGAGGAGCCTCCGACGCCCAAGTCAGTATACGGGAGAGCAGTGGTTAAGAATGAGGAGTAGGAAAGAGGGAGTCCCATCATTTTTACCAAGGACCCTCCTAAATCTTTATAGGAAGATGGAGGGAGGTCATTTTACATAGCCTATCCAGATCATGACATGTGTTTGGCTAGATCTCATCTATACCTTCGGAGGCAGGTATCCCCAACTGGCCGTAGGCCGTTCTGGCCAGAGGGTAGAGGCTTGTGCGAGGCCTCTTTGTCAGAGGTTCCTCAACAGTATTTGTCATTTTTTTGAAGAAGACCTCCTCAGGGCTGTAAGACCCCTTCAGGCGTGGATTTTCCCAAGGGCTACTCGAGAAGGCCTTTCGGAAAAGAGAACCATCCTTGGGAGACTTTTTCCTCTATCGGGGGTGACGGACCTATTTTTCTGAGGTTGTAGCTCGCAAATTCGAGGGTGGCAAGGAGCCTTTTCCCGAAGTTGGCCATATATCTTTTCGAAGGTGGTGCAGAGAATCCTCTAAGATTGGTACCATGACTACCCAAGGGTGGTGTCAAGCTAGCTTTTTAAAAGGTCTTATGGTCAATAGCCCTTCAGCTATCACCATGAAACTTTCCACATATAGAGCACTAAGGACCATATTAATGTGATCCTCTTTCGCTCTTGTTTACCATTCTCAATTATACAGGCTCGGCCTTCTCTCGAACTTCCTTTTTATGTGCCTTATGTCTGCCACTCTTTACTTGCCCTCTAAACTCTTGCTCCAAAGCTAGGGCACTTTGTAGCACTTGGTAGTACTCTTTGGCACCCAAAACTCTGAGGATTTGCCTTAGTTGAGGTTTGAATCCTCTCAGAAACCTTTTTGTTTTGAGCTCCTCCTGCCCATCATATTTTGGAGCATATCTTATTAGACTATTAAACTTCTGTTCATATCCCATCATAGTGAGGTTTCATTGCTCCAACTGATCAAATTCAACCTATTTTTGTTCCTTAAGTGCTTCACTCACATATTATTGTTAGAAGACTTGGAGGAATTCAGCCCACGTCATTAACCTCCTTCTTGCAGGTGGCCTCCTCTGATTCTTGCTTTTAGAGGCCCTCTGCATAGCTCTTCACCAAAGTTCAGCATTCCACTCAAGTCTAAATGTAGCTAGAAGCACCTATTGTGTAGAGGACACTTTCATCCTCTCAAAAATTTTCTCCACTTGGTAAACCCAAAACTTAGCTTCTTCAGGTCACACCCACCTCTAAATATAGGAGGTTTCAATGCCAGGAATCCTTTCAACTGGCCCTCCTCTGCTTGCCTGATCATGGTGCGCTGGCTCTTTGTCAGGTCTTCTTCCCTATTGGCCTTCTACTTCTCTAACCTCTTCTACTCTAACCTCTTGTGCACCCTTTGGTGTTTGAGCTTTGCCTTTAGCCAAGGCTTGTATACCTACCACCAATTAAGCAATGGTGGCCTACATAACTTCCATCATTTGTTCCATTTTCCCTTGCCTACCTCTGCTGTGTCTAGGCATATTAACCATGGTATTAGGCCTTTCGGCCCTTTCAGGCTTAAAGCCCCTTGCTGCCATTCAGGCTCACACTCAAGCTATTCATCCCTATAGCATAGCTGGCCCACCTTCTTCCTGCTCATGAACCTCTCTATCTTTCCCTTGGGTTCTCATCCTATACATAAGGTCACATATACACACAAATGCTCAACAAGTACAAATCTTCCCAAACCTAAGCGGGAACAAGTCTAGAAAGACTCAAAAGTCCAAACCCACATTGATACCAACAAAACTGTAACGCCTGATACAGGCCCCAGCCCAAATAAACCTATTGCTGGCTGCAGGAGTAGCACTAGTGCTACTATAGGCGCTAGGTAGCATGTGCACCAGGGGTACCTCAAAGGCATGCCAAGGTGCCAATCACCATTGCCTGGTGCCCCCTAAGGTGCCTACCAAGGCACTAGTATGCATGTGTCTACCATGTGCCCTTCCAATGCCCTTCTGGTGCCTATCACTAGCACCTGGCACCTTCCTGGACAATGGACTTAGGTGCACCATGTGTGTGCCCCAGGGGCTTATTGTGTGTGTCTATCGCTAGTCATGGGTGCCCACCTAGGCGCCTATTGGGCACACTAGCACACCACCAGCAGTGCACCAGGACACATGCAGAGGCATAATTGGGCACTAGGGAACGTGCCCCAGGAAGCCTACCTACCCTAGTGCCCGATACAAACTTGCACACCAAGGCAAAGGTCTAAGGTTCAAATCATGTGCCAGTGTTCATGTGCTATTCAAGTGTGCATACATACATGCATGACAACCAAAATACCCAATCTCATTGGTTTTGAAAACACATGCATTTGCATATTGATGCCTGTCGGCATCTTCGTTGTACGACATAATAATCTGAAGTTGGGACTCCCGGTGTGGAGAGTGTCCAAAAGAGAGACTTCCGGCGTGAGAGTGCTTGAAATGCTCAAAAGAACAAGGGTTAGGAGCTCCCCGGAATGTGTTTCTGGGGGAGGAGCCTCCGACGCCCAAGTCAGTATTTGGTAAATAAGGAACAGAGGAGTGGAGAGAGTTCTGTGTATATCCCCATTTACCAAGGTTATTCTCCAAGTATTTATAGGAGAGCGTTGGGAGAAGTCCGTTTGACAAAACTCGCTCAGATCATGACACGTGTTCGGTCGGGTGTGATCCGTATCTTCTAGGACAGGGGACCTCCAGCTGGCCATAGGTTGTTCTGTCCAGGAGTCAGGGCCATGGGAGGTCTGTGTGTCAGGGGTGTGTGTGAGGTCTCTGTGTCAGAGGCTTCTTAACCGTTTTCATCTTAATTCCGTAAGAACCCTTCGGGGAACGAGACCTCTTCGGAATAGGAGGCCCCCTTTGGCTAGATATCATCACCGAGGGCTATCAAGATGAGTTCTTCAGTGGAGCGGGGCACCATCGGGAGAAGCTCTACGTCACCGAGGATGGTGGTTTACCGGGGTTAGAGGGTCAAGGACTACGTACCCTCTTTTTCTGAGGTTGCCGCTCGTCTGATCCAAGGGTGATGCTCGACTTTTACCGAGGGTGGTGCTCGTCAGTACTTAGGAGTTCAGAGGGTAATCGTGCTTTGGCTATCACATATGCATATACATAATCAAATGAGGTTCACATACATACATAGTCTTGAAACTGAAACATTACATACTTTTCATACCAACTTCAAACTTCATCTATATACTCATAACCATCAACATTCACCCAAACCCAACATCTTACATACCATAACCATTACTACCTAGGCAACTTCATACCATAACCCCCTATGATATATATGCAAAGCACTTGGTAGCCATACCAAGATTAACAAAAGAACATATCATCTGAGAGTTGCCATCTACAAGCTTACATACTTAACGGTATGCAAAGGATATCAGAAACACTTGAAACAGTACCAAGAATTCTAACACAGGCCCCATAAACAAACACATAGTCATAAGAGCAAACCAAAGTACATAAGCCAAAGAGCACATATGCATGCCACTAGACTTGTTCCCACAATCCTACTCACAAGCCTGTAAGCAACACAATACATATGAACTTGCAATTACATAATGACTTGTAGTTATACTTATTGAGCAAGTTCACACAATAAGGCGCCCATACCTTTCACACCCGAAAACACCACTATTAATCAAGCACACACTCAATCCACAATATCCTTTCCTGAAATACATAAGTAGGGTGTGAGTCATTTGTATAACTCAGTAAGGGAAACATACAGCACTAAGTGTCTATTTAGTTAAGCCCAAAATCTTAACCTCCAATGCTCCTGCAATGAAGACATAAAAATAAAGAAGATACATGGCAATATAACAACTAACAAATTACTAAGGGTCAGCACACGTATACAAAGCACCAAAGCATGCAACACACACACCACACCCCATCCTTTGGCTTGGTCAACAGGGCCTAGCAAGCACACACTTAGTTTTTGTTCATTTCTTAGTTCTATTAGTTAGTAGTTCACATAGAGCTCTAGGTTCACACATGGGTTGGCTGACCCATGATAGAACCCTGGTACTTACCATTGCATGGCTAGCTAGCACAAAATCCACATATACCCGAAGGTAAACTTAGCCCCTATAGCATCAAAGGTTCACTTAGCTCATTAGCTATCACCTAAGTGCCTAGTGTTCATCATGATTGAAGTATTCAAACTCAAAATCAATGAAGAACATATGAATCTCTTACCAACGAAGTCCTTAACCTTTCGGTCAATCTTCAAACACAAATTCAAGCTTCTAAACCAAGCTTCCAAGGTCACCTATAGCCGAAATCAACCAATGTGTGCTTGATTATGTAATTGGATCTCAAACCATCAACAATTTACCATGAACTGAGCCTTCCTAGCCAAGAACACCCATTGATTTTCAAATGAAGTCTTTGACCCGAAATACACCCAGCCAAGGAAGTGGAGGCATGCAAAATTAGTGGACTTGCCACATGGTGCAAAAAGTGGGCAAATGCTAGCGCTATGAGGCTCATTTCTTGCATGGTGCAAAGTGGCCCTCCTCCTACAAAAGATATCATCATTCTTACTACCCGAATATATGTGCAATTAAGTCCTTAATCTTGCAGTTTTGCCATAAGTCTCCTAAACACTTCACACATGCACATATGTGCACCCAGGTAAGCCTCCCTTGATATTGCCTTATGTGTCTTCAAGGCCTACTAGGTGCATTGTTTAGCCCTTATTCAAGGCTTTATTTTCCACTTCAAATTCACTCCAAATTTGATTAGGCCTAGTATGGAAATGAGGGTTATGAAAGTAGAGCAAAGGTGGATCACTCCATGGAGAAATCTGACCTGCCTGATGGAGTGGTCTGCTATGACCAGTTGCATTGAAACACTTGATCTTTCAAAAAATTCCCTATCGACTTTAATTTCAGCTCCATCTTTCTCTATCAAAATGATGTCCCAAGTGGAACTAAAAGAGGGTGAGTTGATTGATTTTCCAAACTAGTGAAAATGAACATTTGAAATCTTTAAGCAAAGAACAAATAAAAGAAAACCAATAAGTCTGTGCTAACCAGAAAAACCTATTACATAGGTACTAACTTTTTACTCTAAAAGTATGCTTTGAAAAGATTTTGAACACCTAACCTCAAGCAAGAGAATGAACTGTAAGCTAGCAAGTTTAAACAAGCTAAGGAAGAAGAGTTTGGACATAAGAATTTTATTGAGGTTTAGTCTTCTCTCTTAAGAGTGTACTTCTCTCCTCAAGCTCTTTGCTTGAGAGTTTTCTCCACTAAGAATTGATCAGGTACAATAATGTTTTCTTCCAGGTTCACACCCAACTAATCCTTAATTTTCTACATGGCTAACTAGAAATCATTTTTAGATTTTTTTCGAGGCTTACTATAAATAAATCTCATGTTCTACAAAGAGTAAATAGCTCTCTTACATAGAGATTCTCAACACTAAGGTGTTTTCAACATTACAATCTCAACTAGAGATTCTCAACAGTAAGGTGTTTTCAACGTTACAATCTCAGCTATCACACTTTTTGCTAGATTTGCAAGTGAAATCACATGTGTCTTGGCAAAATATCAACTTTGAGCACTTTTGTTGTTTGTTATTGATGAAGATTTCTCAATTCTCATGGCCAAAATTTCTTCTAAACATGATTCGTAATGTCTACTCCCATGTGTGAAAAAGAGACATTGATCAGCTGATGGAAAAAGTGTGATAGCTAAGGTGGTACGCATTTTAAAAATGTCAGCATTTCGTATCTCCTTGTTGGCTTTTCAGATATGGCTGCCATGGTTATGGTGATATATATGCCGATAGAGATATGCTGTCTACCTTTCCAACTTATGCATGACCCTAGAAATGAAGTAGCTAGCAAGTTAGATCACCTCCAACTTACCATTCAATGCCTCCAAAATATTGGTAACTTGAGATCCATCATTTAACAACAATATTTATTAAATGCATTGATTTTGACCTATTCAATTAACTAATTTTCCAGTTTAAAATACATAAATATGTGTGTGCCTATATATATATATATATATCCTTGCAATAGTATTTATTATTAGTACTAAAATGGTATCAATTCTTTGATTCCCAACATATATGAAGCGGGTCAGTGTCCGAGTTTCCTAAACCCAACTAGCCGGTGATAAGGACAATGTAGTCTAGGAACTTGTGAGCAAATACAAAGATGAGCTTAATCTTGTTTGACTAACAACATTATGGCCACCTCACTACCTAAATCCTCATGCCCCTCTTTTTCCTCCTCGTCTTTGTTGTGTTTGAGGTAATATATACTTTCCTACAGGTGTGATTTAAAGGGTACAAATGTAAGCTTCAAAGTGGAGATCGGTACTTTAATTTGTTAATACCTATGCTCTCTCTTGAAATAGATTTTTTACATTAGTTGTAACTATTGGAAAATGTAAAAAGAGTGCAGTTGAATGAAATGGTGAAATCATGGGGGTGTTTTCCTATTTCTTTGATGTCGAATACTCATTTTGAACTTGTACCATATATTGAATTGCTTGTATGTTGCTTTGACAATGGGCTACTAGAACCCAAAAAAGAAAAACCAGCCCAAAGTTACAAAAATGTACTGGACGTATTAGATTCATTTGGGACTTCCCTCTAAGGCCCAAAATACATATTCTGTTTAATAATAATTTATGCATTAGACCCATTAACAATCCTTTCAGTTAACAGTCCGAGACTAATGTGTTTGGGACTGACCTGGACCATTGACCCGTAAGCATGATACTGGGTCTGACATAGAAATTATTATTAAATAGAAAATGTGTTTTGGGCCTCAGAGGAAGGCCGAAATGGATCTAATACACTCGGCTTGCTTTGTAACTTTGTGTAGGCTTTTTTTTCCAATTTTGTAGTTGCCAATTTCACTACTACATACAAGCACTTCAATACGTGGTACAAGTTCGAAATGAGTATTCAATACCATAGAAATATGAAAAAACATACGTAAAACACTAAATCAAACCCTTAGGATTTCACCATTTTATTCAGTTGCAATAGTTCACATTTTTCAACAGTCAGTACCTATAAACAAAAAACCAGTTTTAAGACAGATTGAAGCACCAAAGTCCACTTCAAAGCTTGCATTTTGTACCCTTCAAATTGAATTTGTAGGAAAATGTCTGTTACCTCAAACCCAACAAATGTGAGGATTGAGAAAAGGGACATCAGGATGTAGGTAGTGAAGAGGCCACGACAGTGTTTGTCGAACAAGATCAAGCTTGTTCTATCCATGGTCACAAGCTTAGTCCGGATCAAGTGTTCGATATGATCGATATGATCGAACAAGATCAAGCATTCGATATGATCGAACATCTCAAAATGCTTTTCCAAGAGCAAGCTAGGCATGAGAAGTTTGAGACCTCTAAGGCATTGTTTCAGTGCAAGATGTCTGAGGGAAGTCCGGTGGGTCCTCATGTGCTCAAGATGATTGGGTACATTGAGAATCTTGAAAGTTTGGGATTTGCTCTTCAAAAAGAGTTGGCTGTTGATGTAGTCTTGCAATCGTTGCCTGAAAGCTACAGTCAGTTCGTCATGAACTATAACATGAATGACCTTGACAAGTCCCTCCCTGCATTGCTCAACATGTTAAGAACTATTGAGCAAAATCTTAAGAAGGCTAAGCCCATTTTGATGGTTCAAAAGGGCAAGGGAAAAGAAAAAGCCAACAAGAAGAAGGATAAAGCTAATGGAGAGTCCAATGCTAATTCTTCTTCAGCTGCACTGAAGGGTGGTGTGGCAAAGGAAGGGGAGTGCTTCCATTGTAAGCAACCTGGACACTAGAAGCGCAAATGCAAGCTCTATCTTGAAGAACTTGTTAAGGAAAAGGGAAGTAAGGCTTCCACTTCAGGTATTTTTGTTATAGACGCTAACTTTTCTACTTCCTCATCTTGGGTATTGGATACTGGATGTGGATCTCACATTTGTGCAAATGTGCAGGATCTAAGTAGAAGTAGAAGATTGGCCCGAGGTGAAGTGGACCTATATGTTGGAAATGGATCAAGGGTTGCTGCCTTAGCCGTAGGGACTTATGTTCTCACTTTACCTAGTAGATTAGTTTTAGAATTAGACAACTGCTACTTTGTGCCCACTATTAGTAGAAATTTGATTTCTGTTTCTTGTTTGGACAAGAAAGGTTTTTCATTTATAATAAAGGACAAATGTTGTTCTATTCATTTGAATGAAATCTTTTATGGTAGTGCTCAACTTAGCAATGGGTTGTATGTTCTAGACCTTGAAGATCCAATCAATAATGTGAATACCAAGAAGATCAGATTAAATGATTTGAACCCGACCTATCTCTGGCACTGTCGCTTGGGCCATATAAATGAGACCCGCATATCCAAGCTCCATAAGGATGGACTCTTGGAGTCATTTGATTTTGAATCATATGAGACATGTGAGTTATGTTTGTTGGGCAAGATGACCAAAGCCCCATTCACAGAGAAAAGTGAAAGGGCTAGTGACTTACTAGGACTCATACATAGTGATGTATGTGGCCCTATGTCTACACAAGCTAGAGGAGGTTTCCAGTACTTCATTACTTTCACTGACGACTTTAGCAGATATGGCTATGTGTATCTCATGAGATACAAGTCAAAATCCTTTGAAAAGTTCAAAGAATTCAAGAATGAAGTAGAGAATCAACTCGGGAAGAGTATCAAAGTTCTTCGATCAGATCGAGGTGGAGAGTACTTGGATTGAGAATTCCTTGACTATCTGAAGGAGTGTGGTATAGTATCACAACTCACTCCACCAAGTACACCTCAATGGAATGGTATATCTGAAAGCGGAAATTGAACTCTGTTAGACATGGTTCGCTCTATGATGAGTCAAGCTGACCTTCCAAACTCCTTTTGGGGACATGCTATAGAGACAACTACTTTTACACTAAACCGAGTTCCATCTAAATCAGTTCATCTTCTAAATCACAGCTGCTTTTACACAAATTGGGCGTCCCAATTTGTCTTTTATGAAGATTTGGGACTGTGACGCTTATGTGAAACATCAATCCTCTGACAAACTAGGGCCCAAATCTAAAAAATGCCTTTTTGTTGGGTATCCCAAAGAAACAAAGGGTTACTATTTCTACAATCCTTCTGAGCAAAAAGTGTTTGTTGCTCGAATTGGTGTCTTTTTAGAGAAAGAGTTTATCTCTAAAGAAGCTAGTGGGAGGAAAGTAGAACTTGAAGAAATTCAAGAACAACAAGGAGACATCGAACCTGAAATGGAACCTGAACAGACACCACAAGATGTTGTGGTTCAAGAGTCTGTTCCTGTAGCACAGAGCCCACGTAGGTCTGGTAGGATTCGGCGTGAGCCTGAGAGATATGGATTTCTCATGACTCACACTGGTGATGTGATGCTCATGGATCAGGATGAGCCCACAACCTACCAACAAGCTATGTCGGGGCCTGACTCTGAGAAGTGGCTAGTGGCCATGAAATCCGAGATGGAATCCATGTATGAAAACCAAGTATGGACTTTGGTTGACCCACCTGAAGGGGTAAAACCCATAGGGTGCAAATGGGTTTTCAAGAAGAAAACTGACATGGATGGTAATGTGATTACCTTTAAGGGACGATTGGTTGCAAAAGGTTTCAAGCAAATTCATGGTATTGACTATGATGAAACTTTTTCACCAGTTGCTATGCTTAAATCCATCCGAATTTTGTTTGCTATTGCTGCACACTATGATTATGAGATATGGCAAATGGATGTCAAAACTGCATTCCTAAATGGAAAGCTACTTGAGGATGTGTTCCTAAATGGAAAGCTACTTGAGGATGTGTACATGACACAACCTGAGGGTTTTGTCACTCCTGAGAATGCCAATAAAGTGTGCAAGTTGCAAAGGTCCATTTATGGACTGAAGCAAGCTTCTCGAAGTTGGAATCTTCATTTTGATGAAGTAATCAAAGAGTTTGGTTTTATCAAAAATGAAGATGAACCTTGTGTCTACAAGAAGGTTAGTGGGAGCGCTATTGTCTTCTTGGTGTTGTATGTAGATGACATACTACTCATCGGGAATGACATTCCTGAGCTACAGTCTGTGAAGACTTGGCTGGGGAAATGTTTCTCTATGAAGGACTTGGGTGAAGCAGCCTATGTGTTAGGCATCAGGATCTATAGAGATAGATCTAGAAAGCTTCTTGGCCTAAGTCAAAGTACATATATTGACAAGGTGCTAAAGAGGTTTAGCATGCAAGATTCCAAGAAAGGATTCTTGCCCATGTCACATGGTATAACTCTTTCTAGATCTCAGTGTCTGAGTACACCCGAGGAGAAAGAGCGCATGAGTAAGATTCCATATGCTTCAGCAATTGGATCTATCATGTATGCCATGATATGTACTCGTCCTGATGTCTCATATGCCTTAAGCATGATGAGTAGGTACCAATCGAACCCCGGTGAGAGTCACTGGACAGCTGTTAAGAACATCCTTAAGTACTTACGAAGGACTAAGGATGCATTCTTGGTCTTTGGAGGTGAAGATGAGCTCGTTGTAAGGGGTTACACCGATGCAAGCTTCCAATCTGATAAGGATGATTTTAGATCGCAATCTGGTTATGTGTTTTGTATTGGTGGTGGTGCTGTGAGCTGGAAGAGTTCAAAGCAAGAGACAGTAGCTGACTCTACAACAGAATCTGAGTACATTGCCGCCTCTGATGCTGCGAAGGAGGCAGTTTGGATCAAGAAGTTCATCACTGAACTTGGAGTGGTTCCAAGCATTGCCGACCCGATAGAGCTCTATTGTGACAACAATGGAGCAATCGCACAGGCTAAGGAACCTCGATCTCACCAGCGATCCAAACACATACTCCGACGCTATCATCTCATCAGGGAGATCATCAAGAGGGGTGATGTAAGGATATGCAGGACTTCGACAGACAGCAACATTGCTGATCCACTGACAAAGCCCCTTACACAGCAGAAGCATGATAGCCATTCTAGGTCCATTGGTATTAGATACATGGATGATTGGCTTTTAGTGCAAGTGGGAGATTGTTAGTGTTGTGCCCAAAAGGCCAATCATGAGATGATTGTATTTTTTGCACATTGAGTCATGATATTTTATTAAGGCATTAATCCAGCAATTATGTTTGTTGTTTTGTTTCTGCGTAACTTAACAAACATAATTGTAACCCTAGAATAATGATATTCTCAAACGTCCCTAGTCTAGTATTATTGTGGAGTGGGTTGCAATAATACATAACGACTAGCATATGTGGAGACTAATATGAGATATGTAGTCTGCATATGGGTACAAGTTGGAGAACTTGTGTACTGGACCGACCCACCATGAGAACACTACATGGATCGTTATATGAGTGTCATAAGTGATTCTCATAGTGATCATGGTATATGTAGTCCTTCGACCTAAGATCATCAAGGTTCCCTACATGTGAGTCACATACTTTGATACTTTCCTTTGTTGCTCGTAACTGAGTGAACTTGAAGGAGGTCATTGGGTATGTCACATATCATGTGGAGGGATTTGTATGATCAAGATGGGATTTGTCCCTCCTATGTAACGGGAGTGATATCTTCGGGCCCCTTGATAGAGTAAGACTTAGAAAAATGCATGGCCATGCTCGGATGAGTTGATATACGATATCAATGTCATTAGTTTAAGTTGGTCTACTCGGTAATCAAGAAACCAAAGATTGGGCTATACGAGAGTGACACATTCCATGTCTCGTGCTTAGTCTTGATATCTTGGACAAAGGGACAATGGCATATATCGGTGATGATCATAAAGGTTTAGTCGAATCACCGACAATCTTGTCACTTGGGTAGCAATGATGTGTTGCTAGACACCGCTCATTGCTTATGATCATAAATGTGATTTATGATCATTGCCAACGTGGTAAGAGCCTATTGGGTCGCACACATAGAGCTATTTGGATCATTAGAGTGCATGGGCTAATAATTTGGGTTTTGGTTTCACAATAATTTCATATTAATAATGGGCCCAATAGTTGAGCCATTATTAAGCCCAAAATTAAAGCCTAATTGGATTAGGGCTTTGAAACCCATTAGGCCTGGAAGTTGAGTCTCACTATAAATACAACTTTTAGTGAGAAATTCGCAGGTCTCCTTGCCCTAGCCTCCCAAAAGGACAGCCGCACTCTTCTCTTGCAATTCCTTGGAGGACGCAAGCTAGCACTGCGAGCGCAAGAGAAACGCATCTGCCGGGACGTGGTGGAAGCGTGGTGATCCCGAGAGGCTCGTGTGGATACCATAGAGAGCTTGAACATGTCAACTGTTTAGGTTTTGTGATTCGACTCTACAATTGAGTGAGAGATCTCAACCGAAAATTAGGTATGAAAATTTTTGAACACCCGGCTTATCCCGTTTCACTTGGATCCTAGAGGGTTTCTATGAAATTTTGTTGCGCTGTTTGGCTCTCGAAACCCCATACTCGGTAATCAAGAAACCAAGGATTGGGCTATACGAGAGTGGCACATTCAGTGTCTCGTGCTTAGTCTTGATATCTCGGATAAAGGGACAATGGCATATATCGGTAATGATCATAAGGGTTTAGTCGAATCACCGACAATCTTGTCATTTGGGTAGCAATGATGTGTTGTTAGACACCTCTCATTGCTTATGATCATAGATGTGATTTATGATCATTGCCAACGTGGAAGAACCTATTAGGTTGCACACATAGAGCTATTTGGATCATTAGAGTGCATGGGCTAATTATTTAGGTAATGGTTTCACAATAATTTCATATTACTAATGAGCCCAAGAGTTAAGCCATTGTTAAGCCCAAAATTAAATCCTAATTGGATTAGGGCTTTGAAACACATTAGGCCTGGAAGTTGTCTCACTATAAATACAACATTTAGTGAGAAATTCATAGCTTCTTGCCCTAGCCTCCCAAAAGGACAGTTGCAATCTTCTCTTGCAATTCCTTGGAGGATGCATGCTAGCACTTAAAACCTTGAGGAAAGCAATTGCCGGGACATGGTGCGTGGTGATCCCGAAAGGCTCATGTGGATACCATATTAGCTTGACCACGTTAGGGATTTAGGTCTTGTGCCCCAAAACAATAGTTGGCCAAGAGAAAACAAAACAAACCTTAGCTGTGTTCGGATTTCGGGACACCTGGTTTACCCCGGCTCACTTGGATCCTGGAGGGTTTTGGTTAAATTTTGTTGCGCTTGTTTGGCTCCCAAAACCCAACAGTGGTATCAGAGCTACTGGTGAAACCCTAAATCGGGATTGAATGTTAAATCACATGATGTTATGTGTTCGGTTGCTTTTCTGCCATGATTAATTAGATTGATTCATGATGCATGAAACCGGAACTCGTAATGAACATATGAGATATATGAAGAAACGACACTAATTGGTTAATGAGATTAACCCGAAATTGAATGGTATGAGATACCTATATGGATTAGGATTCTTGCAATAGTTGCAAAAACCCTAGCTTGGTTCGGATTCGGCCTGTTCGGGCACCGAAAGTAAGGTATTTTTGGTGGCTCGAATGGAGGAGTCTCGGGTGCCTACTTGCTTGAAATATAAGATTTCGGGCTAAGCAATTGTAAGACAATTTTTTGCGCCGGGGGGTCGCTGCCCCCCACGCCCCCCGCAAGGGCGGCTCCCCTTGACCCCATCCGCTGACCGATCAGCGGAACCACCGCCCACTGACCGGCCAGCGGGACCGCCGTATGCGAAGCGCCACATAAATAAAAACTGGTTAATCAACGCGCGTCAATTGGCATGCATTTTTGTTGAATGAGATTTGACATGATATGCTGATTGGTGTTTGAAGCATGGTGCATGGTTATAGCCCTTAATTGGTTGTACTTGTAAATACGGCCTGCGAGTCGTGCCTTCTCTTGTTACTCTCATTGTACATTCTCTTCTCACCTTACTCCCCTCGAATGTAACTCGAGGTTTCTATTATTGATGTAATGGTACATTATGGGATCATCCAATGTGGTATGTCCAAGGAAGTGACAACAAAAGGGCAACCAAGAAAGGAAGAGAAGGAGCTTGTAAAGACCCTTTTCTTTTCTTAGGCTTTTATGATATTATCATTGGCTTGAGAATATCGTATAGTTTGAGCTATAACCATGTCACGTTTATTTTCTTATAAGCAAGTGATGCATGTTTTATATTTGTATGTGATGCATGTATAAGACAACCGGAGATAACAAATTGGTGAGATCAAAAGAAAAATCCCTCAAACAAATATTAAGTCATTAAATGTGATGCCTTCCAAATGTTGGCACTTGTCAAGACTTTGATCAACATTAGGTGGGTTTGCCAAAGCAAAGCACCTATGTTCATCTTGGTAAGGCGCGATGGGATAATAGTGATATCCAAATTGCTAACTTTGGGTCTGACTTAACTAAGTCATCCTAATAGGATTAGGGACTTAGAGGCATAGAGTTGGGCTTAAGTTCATGAGATAAGCTTGGACAAGTGTTGTTCACCCAACTATCCAAGAGTTGCATAAGATGCAATTGGCAAGGAGTTGCCTACCTAAATAGCTGTAACTTGAGAGAAAAGCCAAAGCTGACTCAGGTTGTGGTCAAATATGGATCTTGGCCCACTAGAATACCTTAATGCTGAGGTGTTCCGAAATAATATCGAGGGTTATTATTTTGAGTAAAATAGTGGGAGTATCGTTTAATAAAAGTCCTTATTAAATGAATTAAAATACATGACTCTTACACTGTATATTTACTGTTGTAGATAACCATGCGCACAAACACACATCGACACTTTCATTGCGATCGATCCTTGAGAAGGAAAAACTTGGGAATGGGACCAACTTTTATCAAATGGTACCAAAACTTGAGGGATAGTCCTCAAGCAAGAGAGAAAGGCTTATGTCCTAGGAGCAGGCCATTCCGAAATGAGCCTGCTGCCACTGCTCCAAGAGCTGAAAGGGATGGGATCTCATGAAGGAGGCATTCTGATGATGCTTTGGATGTTGGGCATGCGTCATACTTATTACCATGGAATCTGAGCTTGAAAGAAGCAACATGAGAACATGGGGGCGTTTCGATATGATCGAACATTCCTCAAAATGCTTTTCCAAGAGCAAGCTAGGCATGAGAGGTTTGAGACCTCTAAGGCATTGTTTCATGTGCAAGATGTCTGAGGGAAGTCCCGTGGGTCCTCATGTGCTCAAGATGATTGGGTACATTGAGAATCTTGAGAATTTTTGGGATTTGCTCTTCAGAAAGAGTTGGCTATTGATGTAGTCTTGCAATTGTTGCCTGAAAGCTACATGCAGCTTTCAGTTCGTTCATGAACTATAACATGAACGGGGGGACCATTTGACAAGTCCCTCCCTGAATTGGGCTCAACATGTTGAGAACTGCTGAGAAAAAAAACCTTAAAGGGGAAGGCATAAAAGCCCAAATTTTGATGGTTCAAAAGGGCAAAGGGGAAAGGGAAAGGCAAAAACAAGAAGAAGGATAAAGCTAATGGAAAGGGTTTCCAATGCTAGTTCTTCTTCAGCTGAAAAACTAAAACCAAAGGGTGGTGTGGCAAAGGAAGTTGGGAGTGGCCTTCCATTGTAAGCAACCTGGACACTGGAAGCGCAACTGGAAGCTCCATCTTGAAGAACTTATTAAGGAAAAGGGAAGTAAGACTTCCACTTCAGGTATTTTTATTATAGAGGCTAACTTTCCTACTTTCTCATCTTGGGTATTGGATACTGGATATGGATCTCACATTTGTGCAAATGTGCAGATTCTAAGTAGAAGTAGAAGTAAAAGATTGGCCCACGGTGAAGTAGACCTACGTGTTGGAAATGGAGCAAGGGTTGGTGCTTTAGCTGTAGGGACTTATGTTCTCACTTTACCTAGTGGATTAGTTTTAGAATTAGACAACTGCTACTTTGTGCCTACTATTAGTAAAAATTTGATTTCTATTTCTTGTTTGGACAAGAAAAATTTTTCATTTATAATAAAGGACAAATGTTGTTCCATTTATTTGAATGAAATCTTTTATGGTAGTGCTCAACTTAGCAATGGGTTGTGTGTTCTAGACCTTGAAGATCTAATCTATAATGTGAATACCACGAAGGTTAGATTAAATGATTCGAACCTGACCTATCTCTGGCACTGTTGCTTGGGCCATATAAATGAGACCCACATATCCAAGCTCCATATGGATGGACTCTTGGACTCATTTGATTTTGAATCATATAAGACATGTGAGTTACGTTTGTTGGGCAAGATGACCAAAGCCCTATTCACAAGGCAAAGTGAAAGGGCTAATGACTTACTAGGACTCATACATAGTGATGTATGTGGCCTTATGTCTACACATGCTAGAAGAAATTTTCAATACTTCATTACCTTTACTGATGACTTTAACAGATATGGGTATGTGTATCTCATGAGACACAAGTCAGAATCCTTTGAAAAGTTCAAAGAATTCAAGAATGAAGTAGAGAATCAACTTGGGAAGAGTATCAAAGTGCTTCGATCAGATCAAGGAGTAAAGTACTTGGATCAAGAATTCCTTGACTATCTGAAAGAGTGTGGTATAGTATCACAACTCACTCCACCTAGTACACCTTAATGGAATGATGTATCTGAAAGGAGAAATTGAACTCTATTAGACATGTTTTGCTCTATGATGAGTCAAGCTGACCTTCCATACTACTTTTGGGGACATGCTCTAGAGACAGCCGCTTTCACACTAAACCGAGTTCCATCTAAGTCCGTTCGAAAGACACCATATGAGATATGGAGTGGGAGGCATCCCAATTTGTCTTT